>BOSO01025703.1:0-24960 GCA_018403395.1 Gorsachius goisagi | reverse complement strand
GGTTCGTGACCACCTGAGGAACCTGAACACATATAAGTCGATGGGACCTGATGAGATGCATCCCAGAGTCCTGAAGGAATTGGCCGATGTAGTCGCCAAGCCACTCTCCATGATATTTGAAAAGTCATGGCAGTCAGGTGAAGTTCCCGGTGACTGGAAAAATGAAACATTGCACCCATTTTTTAAAAGGGTAGAAATTAGGACCCTGGGAACTACTGACCTGTCAGCCTCACCTCTGTGCCTGAGAAGATCTCCTAGAAGCTATGCTAAGGCACATGGAGGCCAGGGAGGTGATTCGAAATAGCCAGCATGGCTTCACCAAGGGTAAGACCTGTTGGAGCGGGTCCAGAGGAGGGGCACAAAAATGATCAGAGGGATGGAACACCTCTCCTATGAGGAATGGCTGAGGTTGTTCAGCCTGGAGAAGAGAAGGCTGTGGGGAGACCTTATTGCAGTCTTTCAATACTTAAAGGGAGCCTATAGGAAAGATGGGGACAAACATTTTTGCAGGGCCTGTTACGATAGGACAAGGGGTAATGGTTTTAAACTAAAAGAGGGTAGATTCAGACTAGATATAAGGAAGAATTTTTTTACTATGAGGATGGTGAACCACTGGCACAGGTTGCCCAGAGAGGTGGTAGATGCCTCATCCCTGGAAACATTCAAGGTCAGGTTGGATGGGGATCTGAGCAACCTGATCTAGTTGAATATGTTCCTGCTCACTGCAGGGGGGTTGGGCTAGATGACCTTTAAAGGTCCTGTCCAACCAAAACCATTCTATGTGACCCAGAGAAAGACAGAATGCATGCTCCAGAGGGCGAAAGAGGATGCATGCCCCGGAGTGTGACTCTGAGAAAAGCATGCATGACAAAATGAGTGAGCATGCACATGGTCCAGATAGACCAAGCAGGTGCCCGCCACCCAGAGAGAGTGAGCATGAGCGCGCACAACCCAGAGCAAGAGAGAGACTGCAGCCTAGACCGAGAGTGTGCAAGAGTGTGTGTGCGTGACCAGGGAAGAGAGAGAGCACATGTGACCCAGAGAACTCACATGGCCCAGAGAATAAGCACATAACCTAGAGAGATCATGCAAGAGTGCGCACACAATCCCAGGAGACAGAGTGCATGCCCAAAGGGAGCAGGGCCTAAAGGAGCATACAATGCAGAAAGAGTGCATAGTCAAGGGTGTACCAAGAGATAGAGAGAGCTTACACCCCGGGGAGAGCATGTGCGAGACAGATCGAGAGACGATCACACAAGGCAGAGAGAGAGCACAAAACCCAGAGAGAGTGTGTGAGAGTATGCAACCCACAGAGCAAATGTGTAATCCAGAGAGAGCATGAATTACCAAGAGAGCACAACCCAGAGAGAGAATGCAAGACCCAGAGAGAGAGCGCAAGTGTGCAACCCAGGGAGCACAAAATGCAGCAAAAAAGGAGCATGAAACGCAGGGAGAGAGCATGCATGTGTGCACGCCTCAGGGAGAGAGCGCATGTGCACACACATGTGCCCCAGGGCAGGGGGGCAAGCACAAGAGCACGACCCAGAAAGCACAACCCAGTGCACACAAGACAGAATGAGCCAGTGCACGTGACAGTCCCAGACTGAGAGCAACAGGAAGACCAACACAGACCGAGACACTGTGTTCCAAAGAAAGAAAGAGTGCATGACCATGCCCAGAGACAGAGAGAGGAAGATGTGACTGTAAGAAACAAAGTGCACGACCAAGAGAGAGCAAGACCTTGACCAAGAGAGGAAGGGAAAGCTAGCAACAGCAAATACATGACCGCTAGAGGGAGCACGTGAGAGGGAGAAACCACAAGCCCGACTTGGAGAGAAATGTAGAGCAGGTGACCAGGCGCAAGGGACTGCAGGAGGGAGCAACAGAGAGAACAAGCATGTCCCCCGAGAGAGTGCGGGGGGGGGGGGGGGGGGGGGGGGGGGTGAGATGCATCACGGAGATAGAGGAAGGAAGCATACACAGCCACACATGAGATACAGGGAGAACGTGACCCAGAGAGGGAGAGCAAACATGACTGTGTGTGAGGGAGAGCATGCAATGGTCTGTGAGAGAGAAAACACATGTCTGTGAGAGAGGGAGCCACAGACATAAAGAATTTGTGACTGAGTGAGGGAGAGCGTGTGCCATCACACCCAAGAGAGAGAAACAGCATGCACAACCTAGAGAGGGAGAGTGAGCATGACCACGCACACGGTTGAGCAACAGGGAGCATGTGACTGAGAGCGAGAGGAAGCAAGCAAGAAGCAGCTCATGAGAGCACAGTTGCACATGAAGAAGGAGCGCAAGCACAATCATGAGAGTGAGCAAGAGAGAAGAATAACACGACAGACAGAGACCACACGTGACCACATGTGAGAGAGGGAGATCACAACCTAGATAGAGAAGGAGAGCAAACATGACTGCATGTGAGGGAGAGAGGGAAAGCAGGAAAGCAAGTGCAGCCATGCACAAGGTTGGTTGAGAGGGGACACACAAGAGTGAGAGGGAGCACGCAACCACACGCGAAAGGGAGAGTGCACAACCGCAGAAGAGGAGCTTGTGAACACACAAGAGTGCAGAGAGCACATGTGACTGCCCACAAGGGAGAGAGACTGTGTGTGAGGTTGAGCAAGAGGGAGCACACAAGAGCAAGTATGTGTGCCTGACATCAAGAGAACGAGATCAAGAGAGGACAAGGCAGAGCATGAGCAACAAACTGATTGACTTACCAGCATGAGCTTTGAGTATATGGGTTTTCAAGCGGCTATTGTAAGAGGACTTGAATGGACAGAGCTTGCAACGGAATGGCTTATGGTGTCCATGATGAGTCTGCATATGGCGATCCAGACTGATCAAAAGACAGACAAAAAAAAGGAAACAAAATAGTAAATAATTTTAGCTATTCCTTCAGATGCAAGACAAAAACCTAGTAACAAAAAAAAATTTTAAATAAGAACAGGCCAAGCTCAGCTATACTTCTCACACTAGTTCTTTATATCCAACAGATCTGCTTATAGAACAAGTTAGAATCTAATCTGAGGAAGAAAGAGATCTGTGACCAATTTTATCACACAGAATGCAAGTCACTTTTAAACTCAGTAGGGCAAAATTACTATTGATTAAATTATACCAAATCCAGACTAACAAGAGAGTCACTTATAGGATACAGGCTATTTGAGGAAAAAACAAAAACAAACAAGAAAATCCCCAAACAGAACAAAAAAAATATTGGTACAGGATTTTTCTCTGAAGTGTTTTTGTGAAAATATGCCCCCTTTTCTCCTCCTAAGGAAAGGAAAATATTTTTCTAGCTCTACTGAAGAAACCTTCATTTGGTTACATCATCAAAAGCAGATTAGACAGCCTACTCGGGGGGGAAGGTACCAGCAAGCTGTCTATAGTGAATGACTTTTAGGAGTAAAAGGTGGCAGAGTTTCAGATGTAATGGATTGGGAGACCCTGCATGAAGCTCAACAACAGAAGAAGGGGTAGAAAAAAACAGATGCTATTTTTCTGCAGGGGAAATCAGAGCAACAGAAAGCCTGACATTGAAGGGGGGGAGAATTTATCACCCATCTCCATGGCTTCAGATCAAAATGGAGACATTTCCAATACAGCCTCTTCTTTGGGAACAATAATGTTGTGTGATATAAGAGTAGTCTGAGCCTGTTTATGCGCAGCAGTGAAATAACAAGAAGGTATGGACAAGTTCGGAGAGGGTTGGTTTATTTATCATCCCCCCAAACCACCACCCTAATAGTTCCAGGCATACTTTAGCTTTATTTCCTATTAATTGATCTAAATTGTCCTGTTTTTTTCTACTGAATATCAAGATCTAGATCAAATGGAGTCTACTCCAGCCCCTCATACTACAGAGGGTCTCACAGGATCTTTAATCTCACACTGACAGAGCTTGGGCGAAGACAATCCCTGTTTACCAGTGCTAATACCGAAGTCTGTGTATTTAAAGAGCTAATGATAGCAAACCCCAAAACCAGACCATATATCCAATTTCAGGGCTACTTCATAGAAACATAATATTATCATAAATTAAACAGCAAGTTTGTGGTAAGATTTTTTTCCCCCGCTTCTCTGGAGTACCAGTATGTCTCCTGAATAAGAGAGGCTGAACATTCGTGGTCAGTATTTCATTAAAAAACCCACATTTTAAATAGATGATAGAAAATGAGCTAGTATAAACCAGATTACCAAAGATGTATACAATGCGTATCTTAAGCTCAGCACTGACTGGAACAACTACCCCTGGCACATCAGAATTTTGTACTCAAAGTGCTCCAGAGGAAGGATGCAGCTCTCCATGTCACAAGCAAGTTACTGCACAGAGCTGTAAGAGGAACCCCTCCTTACCCTCTCAGCTACCTTTACAGAATAGGTATTAGGCTCTGGGTATGGTACATGAAGGACATGATGAGATAGAAGAGGAGGAATCTGTGCAAGTACTCTCATCAAGGTCAGATCAACCAACCCCTCACATTAAGACCTGCATTAAGACCAGTGCTGAGAAGAAACAGCAGCAAGTTATGGTCATCGGTGACTCTCTCCCAAGCAGAATGGAGGCACCCATTTGCAGACTGGATCCTCTTTTCAGGGAAGTTTGCTGCCTCCCTGGGGCCTGAATCAGGGATGTAACCAGACAACTGACGAGCTTATTACCTACTCCTGCTCTTTCATGTGGGTACTAATGACATAACAAAAATAAGGCCAAGGTCAATCAAAAGAGATTTCAGGGCCCTGGGAAGAATGCCAAAAGATTCAGGAGCACAGGTACTGTTTTCTTCAATCCTCCAAGTAATGGGGAGAGTCAATGGAAGAAACAGGCGTGCCCAAGACATCAATACCTGGCTCCAGGACTGGTGCCTCCACCAGAACTTCGGTTTTTATAAGCATGGAAGAGTCTGCGAGACACAAGGTATGCTGGGGCCTGACAGGATCCACCTGTCCTGATAGGGGAAACATTTCTTTGCTCGTAACCTGGCAGGACCAATTGAGAGGACTTTAAACTAGAAACAATGGGGGAAGGAGATACCAACAGGAGAGCTGACATAAGCCAAGGGTTGGCATGGCATCGCCTAAAGGTGGCAGTGCAAGTGGGAACATTTACATTGCTCCTGGGAGCACGGAGGACTCAGGAGCGTACCTGAAATGCTTGTACACCAACGCACGCAGTATGAGAAACAAACAATATGAACTGGAAGCGTTGGTCAGCTCCCAGAGCTATGATATCACTGGTATTAGTGAGACCTGGTGGAATGAGTCCCACGACTCATGTGCTGGGATGGAGGTCTTACAGGCTGTTCAGGAGGGATAGGCAGGGCAGGCGAGATGGAGGTGTCGCACTATATGTAAGGAAGAGGTTTAACTACACAGCCCTTACAGTTAGTGATGGTAGTTATAACTTCTATAGCTATCTACTAGGTTGTGTTACCTCCATCTTTGTATATAAACTTAGCTAGAACGAAATGTTTCCTTAGCAATGAGGATACTATAAAGCACTTATATGAAATAAAGTATATGTTATTGTACTGAGTCGGGTTGGGATGGAGTTAATTTCCTTCATAGCAGCCTGTATAGTGCTGTGTTTTGGATTTGTGACTAAAACAGCGTTGATAACATACTGTTTTAGCTATTGCTTAACAGTGCTTGCACGCGGTCAAAGCTGCCTTTGTTGTGTCTGACACGCCGCCCTCCCCCCCCCGCCCCGAAAATAGGCTGGGGGTAGGCAAGAGGCTAAGAGGGGACACAGCTGGGACAGCTAATCCAAATTGACTAAAGCGATATTCCATACAATATAACATCATGCTCAGCAATAAAACTGGGGGTGTGTGGTGAGTTTTTCCAAGGTAGTCATTGCTCAGAGACTTGGCTGGGCATGGGTCTGCTGGTGGGAGGTTGTAAGTGATTGCCTTTGCATCACTTGGTTTTTTTCCCCCTTATTAAACTACCTTTATCTTGACCCATGAGTTTTTCTTGCTTTTGCCCTTCCAGTTCTCTTCCCCCATCCTGCTGCGGTGGAGTGAGCGAGCAGCTGGATGGGGACTTAGATGCTAGCTGGGGTCAACCCACCACAGTAATACTCTGGATACTTCAGTACTTTGAAAAATATACATTGTTGGAATATTACTAAACATGGAGGTTGATTAAGGATAGTAAAACCTGTTGTACTGGTCTGTTTGTTACTTCTGGCTGGTTTATTGCCAGCTAACTGCACTGTCCTGGGCTAATTTTGAACACTATCTGCATGGCAATAAATACCATGTAAATATTTCCAAATTTTGTGTCAGTGTTAATATGGAGCTTTGGAATATCTTACAGCAAGAACTTTATTTTGAGCACTAAAGCAATAGGTATGTGATGAAATAAAACAATACAAAATATATCGTTTTGCACCTGCATGTCTAATGGTGAGGCCATCTGTTGAAACTAGTGCCACGTGAAAAACATAGATGCACTAGTTAATTGCATTCACCAAAATGTGAAGCTGTGCAGTAGCTGACCAATTTTGGGATGTACTGGAGCAGGGATTTCCAGTGGGACAAAAGAATAGTGATGCTACTGTCCTGCATGCATGCTAACTACCCATCTTCAAGATGACTGATTCTCCACTGGAACAGGTACAGAGAGGACCATTAAGATACAGAGGCTGAAAAGTGAAGTAAAGGGGTCTGGCTAGCTTAGCCTAGAAAAACAGGCTGAGAGGGTGATATGATGGTTCTAACACACCCAGTTAACAAGTTACTGTAAATTAGCTGAGCCATTTTAAGTTTGGTGACTCAGTCTTGTGCCAGAGCCTTAAGTTTGATTTAGAAATATGTAACCCCATTGCCAGTTGTGCAAATTTGAGGACTGAATTTGTTTAAATGTAGTGTATAGTCTGTTCTTAAACTGGTTGATGTGTATTGTAATTTCTGAAAATGCAGAAGACCAGTATCAGAAGCTATATTGTTCTGGTCTCTAATAACATAAGTAGGAAATTTTTAGGGTCTGCCTCATATATCTAATCCTTTAGACCTGGGGTAAGGGGATACCAACAGGACTGCAGCAGGTAAGCCATGGGTTGGCATGGCATTGCCTGAGGGTGGCAGTGCAAGTGGGAACATTTACACTGCTCCTGGGAGCACGGAGGACTCAGGAGCGTATCTGAAATGCTTGTACACCAACGCACGCAGTATGAGAAACAAACAATATGAACTGGAAGCGTTGGTCAGCTCCCAGAGCTATGATATCACTGGTATTAGTGAGACCTGGTGGAATGAGTCCCACGACTCGTGTGCTGGGATGGAGGTCTTACAGGCTGTTCAGGAAGGATAGGCAGGGCAGGCGAGATGGAGGTGTCGCACTATATGTAAGGAAGAGGTTTGACTACACAGCCCTTACAGTTAGTGACAATATGGTGGAAAGCCTCTGGGTGAGGATTAGGGGAGTGGAAGACAAAGGAGATGTTTTAGTGCATGTCTATAACCAATCGCCCAGCCAGGATGTTAGCATGAATGAGTTATTCTATAGGCAATAAGAAGAAATCTCTAGATGCATAGCCCTGGTCCTTATGGGAGGTTTCATGTTCACAGACATCAACTGGGAATATTGTACTACTGTGATGAGCAAGTCTGGGAAATTCCTGAAGTTTGTGGAAGACTATAACTTCTTGTCACAAGTACTCAGTGAGCTAACTAGGAAATGTGCTCTCCTAGACTTGTTGTTTGTGAATAGAGAAGGACTCCTGGGAGATGCGATGGTAGGTGGCTGTCTTGGCCATAGTGATCACAAAATGGTTGAGTTTAAAATTTTCGGTGTAATGAGAAAAAAGGACAGCAGAGTTGCTACCCTGGAGTTCAGGAGAGCAAACTTTAAGCTACTCAGGGAGCTATTTAGCAGAGTCCCCTGGGAATCTGCTTTTGAGGGCTTAGGAGTCCACAAGTGCTGGTCAGTCTTTAAGAATCACCTTTTAGAAGCACAGGAGCAGGCAATTCCACTGCATCATAAGCCAAGCAAGCAGGGCAGAAGACCAGCTTGGCTGAACAGGGAACTCCTTGTGGAGCTCAAGAGGAAAAATAAATTGTATGATCTCTGGAAGAGAGGTCAGGCTTTGCAGGAAGATTACAGAATCACAGTTCACATATGCAGGGAGAAGACACGAAAGGACAAAGCTCAGCAAGAGTTGAAACTGGCCAGTGCTGTGTCAGACAAGAAAGACTTTTTAAAGTACATTAATAGCAAGAGGAGGTCCAAGGAAAACATTGGACTGATACTTGTTGAAGATGGTCAACCTGACTAATAGGGATGAAGAAAAAGCTTACTTTGCCTCAGTCTTTACTAATACTGATAGACCTTGGGCTGCCCAATCCCCTGAGTCAGAGGACTATGAGTGTGGTAACAGTGACTTTTCATTTGTGGACACTGAAATTGTAAGGGATCAGTAGTAACAGCTGAATGTTCACAAGTCCATGGGGTCTGATGGGATTCATCCCAGCGTACTGAAGGAGCTAGCGGATGTTACAGCAGGACCCCTCTCGATCATCTACCAAAGGTCTTGGGAGTCTGGGGAGGTCCCTGCTGACTGCAAGCTAGCCAATGTTATTCCAATTTACAAAAAGGGCGTTGAGGGAAGACCCAGGGAACTACAGACTGGTTAGTCTAACCTCAGTTCCTGGAAAAAGTAGAGAAGATTATATTGGGTACTAATGAAAGGCATTTCAAGAATAATGCAGTCATCAGGCACAGTCAACATGGGTTCACAAAGGGAAAGTCCTGTTTAACTAATTTCTTATCCTTCTACGATAAGGTCACCTGCCTAGTGGATGAAGGGAAGGTGGTGGATGTAGTTTTTCTGGATTTAAGTGAGGCTTTTGATACTGTCCCTCACAGCATCCTTCTGGACAAGTTGTCCAATTCTGAGATGAGCTGGGTGAAGAACTGGCTGAAGGGCAGAGCTCAAAGTGTTGTAGGGAATGGGGCTGGTGACCAGTCACCAGCGGTGTTCCTCACGGTTCAATTCTAGGGCCAGTTCTGTTCAATATATTTATCAACAATCTGGATGGAGGAGTTGAATGCACCATTATCAAGTTTGATGACAATACCAAACTGGGAGGTGCTGTTGACACTCCCGAGGGACAAGAGGCCTTGCAGAGGGATCTAGAGAGATTGGAGCATTGAGTTATGATTAATGGGATTAAATTTAACAAGTCCAAATGCTGGATTCTGCACCTAGGATGGAGTAATGCCAGGCACAAGTATAAATTGGGAGAGGAGTAGCTGGAGAGCAGCCCTGCAGAAAGGGACCTGGGGGTGCTGGTTGACAGCAGGTTCAGTATGAGTCAGCAATGTGCCCTGGCAGCCAAGAGGGCAAACCACATCTTGGGGTGCATTAAACATAGCATAACCAGCTGGTCAAAAGAGGTGATTATCCTACTGTATTTAGCATTGGTGTGGCCTCACCTTGAATACTGTGTGCAGTTCTGGGCCCCACAATTTAAGAAGGATGTTAAGGTACTTGAATGAATCCACAGGAGGGCAACAAAGCTGGTAAAAGGTCTGGAAGGGATGCCCTATGAGGAGCAGCTAAGGAATTTGAGCTTGTCTAGTTTGGAGAAAAGGAGGCTGAGGGGCGACCTCATTGCTCTCTACAGCTTCCTGAGGAGGGGAAATGGAGAGGGAGGTGCTGATCTCTTCTCCCTGGTATCCAGTGATAGGATGCATGGGAATGGTTCAAAGCTGCACCAGGGGAGGTTCAGACTTGACATTAGGAAACATTTCTTTACTGAGAGGGTGGTCAAACATTGGAACAGGCTTCCTAGAGAGGTGTTCAATGCCCCATGTCTGTCAATGTTTAAAAGGCATATGGATAATGCGCTTAATATGCTTTAACTTTTGGTCATCCCTGAAGTGGTCAGGCAGTTGGATTAGATGATCATTGTAGGTCCCTTCCAATTGAACTATTCTATCCTATCCTATCCTATCCTATGTCTGGGGTTACAGGGAATGTCTGAGGCTTCTCTCTGAGGATGGGGCAGAGGAAAAATGTCTCCTTGCCTACAGGAGGTGTGCAGTGGTTGAGGAGCTGTGTTACCAGGTTAAAGGAGCTGCAGGAGGTCAGACAACTGCACAGCATCAGAGATAATGAGAAAAATATTAACAGGATCTTCTCAGAGATCCTGCAGAGACAAGATCCCAAACTCCCAATTGTACTGAAGGAGGGGCAGCCAGTGTCTGTGTTTATCAGGTTGGGAAATGGAGACTACCAAGATGGCAAAGGCTGGAAGCTTGTGATATCTGGCACTGGGAGGATGGCTCCTGCTTCACCAGCAGATCTGCAACTATAGAATAGGTTCTATAGTTCTGCATCTGGTTGCAGATGAGGGGCTGGGAGCTCTGTCCAATGAAGCATCAGAGCTGGCTGCACCTGAATGATGCAACAGCACCAAGGGGAAGCGATGAGTGATAGCAGTGGGAGACTCCCTTCTGTGGGGAGATGCTGACCTGACCGGCTATACAGGGATGTTTGCTGCTTGCCAGGAGCTTAGATCCAGGATGTTAATGAGAGACTGCCAAGGCCTGCCCAGCCCTTGGACTATTATACCCTGCTGCTCATCCACATAGGAACCATGATGTGATACTGACAGAAATGCTGCTTTTCTAACACAAGAGTTTATAAATATTTCTTATATCATGCTTTCTTTCCCACATGCTTTTAGCTACAGAAAAGTGACTTCACCCAATTTAAGGGTGTCACTGACAGTGCTATCAATGCCTATGTTACACGAGCATCTGGATCTCTCTTCTTTGGGGGGAAGGGGGATGGACACGGGATGGGTGGACGGGACAGTTCTCCCCCCCAGAAGCTACAGAAAACATATACATGTTTTGTCAGTCTAGAATGCTAGTAAAAAAAAAAAATCCAATAAACCTCATTTCTTTGTGACAAGCCATGAATAAATATGATTAAAAGAATTCTAAAGCTTCCTAGCTGTAGGCAAAGAAATAAGTCATGAGGAACGTGATTATTTATTATGACCATGCATTTTTCATGGGTCACATCAGATAAGGGGTGATTTCCTTAACCCATTTCAAGTATACCACACTGACGTGAAGACCATGTTCATAGACTGAAATTGCATAACACAAATAAGAAAAAAAAAATCTAACTTTAAGATTGGTTTGTGATAACTGTTCAACACTAGAAATGAAATCTCTCTCAATCAAATAAGAGTCACAGTACTATTTAAAAATAAGGTAGTTACATGGAAGGCTAGTGAAAAATACTTTTTCCTCTTTATGGCTTTTTTAATTTCATGCATTTGACAGGACTGCATAAGTGGCGGGCATCTTTTGCTTGGTGTGCATTTCCCCTACACACAACAAAAAGAGAACTTGAATTCAATAAGATATAATAATGAGACTTTTTATAGTCAGAGGTAATGGCAAAAAGTTTGGGGGCATAGAACATACCTAAATCCTGAGAAAGAGAAAAACATGGCTTGAAATCAAATTAAGTGTGGTCTCCTTCAGTGTCAACCAACATAAAAAACAGTCATGCTAGTCTGTGCTTCTGTTGAAAACAAACCATAACTTACTTGTGCCTGAAAGCAGAGACAAAGGAGCAATACTGGCAGCTGTACTTGTCTTCCCGGGTAAACATGGCCAGAGCCAAGTGACTCCTCTCATGAGATCGCAGACCCTGCATAGACATCAAAACCCGGTCACACTGGCTGCAGTGGTAGCCCCCAGGCCTGGTTTCATCTTCCAAGGATGCTCCAGATTCAGCTTCTGTAAATTCCACAGTGCCAGGGTCTTTGGCTCCCTCAAAACCCTCCAAAGTTGTGCTTGAAGAATCTTCAGCTTCCTGCTAAAAAACACATACCCCCCCAAGCCGTCAATTCTCTCTCCCTTCTGCCTCTCAGTCTCTCCTATGTATTCATTTTAATATCTAGGTTTCCCACTACATTCACTTTCTAAAGGTATCCCTACCATACTACATTAATGACTTTCTGTATAAAGAGAGCCTAGTCTTTAATTATATATATATGTATATACATTAAGAAACAAACAACCCATCTCTTGGTCCCTTTCCTAAGTGTTGATTAGCATAGTATGCATTTTGCAACAACAATAAAACTGAAAAGTATATTTATATCATGTTTTTTGGGTCTTGGATTTTAGTTTTTGTTCCCTGCTGTTTAGTATCTACTTGCTCAAAAGATGGTATTGACCCCACATAAACTTTACTTGAGAAGTGGGGAAAGAGCAGGAAGGATTTCATAGAAGGGAAGCATCCCATTCTGTCAGTAGTATTGGATAAGCTAAAGAAAGGTCAGTGGAAGGACAATGAAAACTCTTAGGTAGAACCATTTAGAGTCTGAAGGACTCAGCTACTTTACACAGGACACAGTTGATGTCATGAAATAGGCACAATTTAGGTCACATCCTGAAGACTGCAGAATGAGATTTTGCTGAGTACTCACTGCAGCAGGAAAAGGAGAACTACATAACTAGTTCCTGCAACCTTACCACACCTGAACTCGCCCTGCTGATATGCTGTAAAGCGAGTGTGGAGCACAGCCTGTCCTCAGAGACATTCTAGGTGGTCTCCACTTGCATAGGGAGGAAACAGCAGCACATTTACAAATAACCACTTGAATTGGACCCCTGGCTCAGCTGGCAATTTGAATATGTGTTTGCAGCACTATCATTTCACTTCTGCATATGGGTTGGAGAAAAATAAAAGACAAAAACCCCACACTTTAAGTGTCTAATAAAGCAGAAAAGTAATCCAGAATAGCTGAGGGAGAAGCTCCTGCTCATAAATCAAGCCTTTCAGTTGTATGTGATATCAATTCCTTCCCATTTGACTCCATGGGAGCCCTCTACAGGCTTTCAGTTAGGCCTTAATATCAAACAAAAAATGCTGTCAGTTCACAGAATTCTCACCTTTACTGTAGCTGACATAGAAGAAACATTCCCATACTGGACATGCTTACGGAGATGATTACAGATGGCTCGAAGCGTTGGATGAACCTCCACACAAAATTTACATTTGTAGCCAACTACTTTCCTCTCCTTAAGTTTTGAATCATCTTCCAAGTGTCCAAAAGCCTATTGAAGCATATGAGTATTAATCAGTTAAACTAATGTAATACTGAAACATGCTTCTGATATCTCTCTTTTAGGAATATACCCAGACCTGATTTTGCACCTTAAAGGAAATTGCATTTAGCGTACACATGTGTACTGGGTCTGGCTGAGATGGAGTATATCTTCCCCGTAGCAGCCCTCATAGAGCTGTGCTTTGTATTGGTAGCTAGAAAAGTGTTGATAACACACCAGTGTCTTGGCTACTGCTGAGCAGTGCTTGCACAGCATCAAGGCTGTCTCTCAAACATTCCCCCCTCTCACCCCCCAAAGGACAGTAGGCTGGAGGTGGGTAAGATCTTTGGAGGGGACATAGCCAGGACAGCTGACCCAAATTAACCAAAGCAATATTCCATACCATATGATGTCTGCTCAGAAATAAAAGCTAAGACAAAGGAGGAGGAAGTGGGGGCATGCATTATTTATGACGTTTGTCTTCCAGAGCAACCGCTATGCGTACTGAAGCCCTACTTCCCAGGAAGTGGCTGGACATCACCTGCTGATGGGAAATAGAGAATAAATCTTTTGTTTTCCTTTGCTTCTGCGCACAGCCTTTGCTTTTGCTTTATTAAACTGCCTTTATCTTGACCCACAAGTTCTTTTCCATCTTATTTTCTTCCCCCCCATCCTGCTGAGGAGAGGGAGCGATAGAGTGGCTTTGGTGGGCACCTGGCATCCAGCCAAGGTCAACCCCCTACAACATGCTATTGCGCAAAACTTCAACCTCAGTTTGCGCTGACTTCTATTAAAGCCCTCAAAATAGGTGGACAGGACATGTGCACAGGAAAAACCTTGAGTTTCTGCATAATAGTAGCCCCCTATAAGACCATTCAGTTTTAACTTACAAGACCAAACCATGCTCTTTCACAGTTCCCCCCCCCCCCAATTGTATGCTTTTCTACAGCAAGTAGAGTTACTCCAGATGGGGAGAAGGGTACAGAAAAGAGTAGCAGAATTTGGTCTTCTGTTCACAGGAACACTTGCATAAAGCTTGAAGTTATTGGATAGATGCACATAAACATCAGGTTCTTTATCGGAAAATGTACTGAAATAGATAAGCTTGAGAAGGACATTGGTGTGTTATTTCAAGGTATATTGATGAGCAGTAGAATGGGACATTTGCTAAAGAATCTATGAGAAAGTAAAGAGCAGCCTTGCAATAGAAAAATAAATAACTGTCAGATACAGATAGCCATCCATAAGGGTGGGAGGAAGGAAGAAAGGGAAAAACCTGAAGGAAACAGTTGGAAGAAGCAGAGCTTCCCATGAAGCCTAGGAATAGGTGAAGAATGAAGGAAATCAAAGCAGAATATGTAACCAACTTATAGAGCCCATTGACACGCTGAGTCACTCATTAACCTGCGTTCATTTGGCTGTCAAAGAGAACAGGCAAGTGGGTATTAGTAATAAGGAGCCTCTTGGGGTATAGAACAACAGCTTTTGATTTATTTTACTCCCCGGGTAGAGGAAGCAGAGGAGTAGACCAGACACGTAGATCCTTACCCTCTCTTGTTTGAAATCTGTAAAAGCACCATCTGCATATTTCTGCTTGCTCAAAAGTTGTTTCCTCCTCTCCTGACGTTTGGCACGCTTCTGGAATTCCTCATTGTGACTATTCAAGTGTGAGGTCAGCTCTGCCATGCTATGCAATTTAGTATCACAGTGCTTGCACTGGTAGACAGCATTATGAGAACGGGTGCCACTTCCCAGTATGGTAAAGTCTTTCTTCAAATCCTTGCTGTGGTGGTCAGTGTAATGCATGCACAGCAGCTCTGCTGTGCTGAAGGATAGCTTGAAACATTTTATGCATCTGAAGGGAAGCCACTCAGTTTCCTGAGCCTCGCTCTCCACCTCAGGCTTTTCAAAGTCATTCCTTCTCTCAGCTGGAGTTGACTTTTCATGTTCATCAGCATACACGGCAGTGAAATAACCCCCCAGCTTGCTTGCATGCTGCTTCTTAGGGAAAACACCAGGATGACGCTTCATGTAGTGGGACACAATACCTTTTTTGCTAAAAGACTGAAAGGAACAAAGTGAGCATTTCTTCTTTTCCACAGCCCTCCTCAGCTCCTCACTTAACTGAGGAGTGTCATCTTTGGGAGGAGATGGAATGATTACTTTATTGGGTTTGTCGCTTACTGTCCTGGAGGCTGCTAAACAATGAGTGTAGTAAGCATCAATGTCATGCCTTTTCTGGTAGTGTGCCGCAAGCCCTTTGCGGATAGGGTTGGTATAGGAACACAAAGCACACTTGAAGAGGTTGTTCTTGCCTTCTGGTTGTGCCCGAACATTATTATGTTTGATGCGGTAATGCCTGGCTATCCCCTTCCGGGTAGAACAGAAGTATTTGCAGAGCTGACACCGGAACACTGTGTGAGACACTAAGTGAGAACTGGAGAAATGAGGTGCTGAGATAGGGACTTCTCTAACACCATCAGCAGCAATTTCTGGGGAGGCCTTGATTTCAGTTACCATGTCTGGCTCCACTGAGGCAGGCACCTTTGGTGGTGACTGAGCAAAAACGTCAAATTCAGGCTGATTATGGTATTTCTCATAGTGAATTTTGAGCTTCTCCAGTGTGCCATGGGTGTAAGGGCATAGTTTGCACCGGTATGCACCATAGCCTTGCTTGAAAATCCTACTGGTCTCTTCTATGTCATTCTGGGCAATGTCATTTGACTGTTCCACATCATGCACAAAGTCTTCAGCAGTGACCTTTACTGATGGGTGCCGTTTCTGATAATGTGTGAGGACACCATGAATGCGTGTGTTAATGTATGGGCAATGTCTGCACTTGTACACAGCCCCTGGGTTAATGTCTATGTCCTGTGCAAAGTCAGCAGCTTTCACTTTCATGCCAGGATGCTTTTTGCCGTAATGTGTCAGGAGGCCATGCAAGTTATTGTACTCAGACTGGCAAACTGTACACTGATATGGAGTGGAGGAGATGGCAGGGTTTGCAGAAACCAGCTGAATATTTTTTTCCTGGGAAAGGCTGGGGTCCTCCACATCCTGGTCCATCTGTGATGTTACCTGGTTTTCAGAATTAATCCTGGCCCTAACTTCATCAAGCTGTGTGCCAATTTTCTCAGCAGCATCTTTCTCCTGAATGATATCTAACAATAAAGATTCATCCCCATTCATAGCCCAAGGGTGAAAAGCCTGGTAGTGATTAGTAATATCCCAAATGGAAGATGCTTCAAAAATGCAGTCTCTGCATTTATAGGTCTTTGCCTCTGTTGGCATCACTAGGGTAGGAGGGGAAGGATCCAGACCTGCCCAGAGTTTAGTTGCCATATATGTATAGTCAACATAATGTTCAGGATGTCTCCTTTGGTAATGCACAAGCAAACCACTTGGTTCTGTATGTGAATAAATGCACCATTCACAGTGATAACCAGCTTCTATCAAGCCATCCAAAAATGCCCATCTCAGAATGGACGTGACTGTGGCCTTCAGATTTGGGTGGTCTTTCTTAATATGCTTCCTCAATGCATAGAAGTAAGGTGATGTGTAGCTACACTGCCTGCATTTGAGGGCTCTCAGCTTTGTCTTGTCCTGTTCAGTGCTGGAGGTATAAGCAGGCATGCTGCCAGATGATTTCTTCTGGTTACGATCACAAAGGCTTCTAACGGTGGCTGTATGCTGCCTAATCACATCTGCGTTGGCTTTGAAATCACGATGCTTCTTTTGATAATGAATGAGCACACCTTTCACGGTCCGGTTTCCATAATCGCAGTGCTGGCAGAAGAACATTTCGTTCTCAAGGGGATTCCCAGAGCTCTCAGAACTGCCCCGGCTCAACTGCTGCACTGACACTGGCAGTTTCTGAATCCCAGGTGGCAGTTCACCAGCCTTCATTATTGCCGCAGTAGGGGGTGCCTGCCTGATGTACTTGGCAGTAACCTTTATTTCTGGATGCCTTTTCTGGTAGTGGACAAGCACTCCCACAACTGAACGGTTGCTGTATGAACAGTGTTTGCAATAGTAGAGTTCAGGAGCAAGGTCTGGGGACAGTGGTGAGGGAGGTGGAGGTTGAGAAGCCAAGTTGGACAGTTTTGAGGAGACAGACACCCCCATCTCAAAAGACATTTGAGCCAGGGCAGAGCCTTTGTCAACAGAAGCTATATGCATGGTCTTCTGAATTCTGAAATATGATGCTTTTTCTTCAGGGTGTTTTTTCTGGTAATGCACCAGAACTGAATGCATGTTAGGGCTTGCAAATGAGCAAACATCACAGTCATAAACCACCACAGAATTGAATGAAGGTGCCTTCTGATTTTCACATTCAGGACTAAAATTCTTTGTGGCACTTTTTTTAAAACTTGCTGGCACAGTAGTCCCATGAGCCACGGGGGTGGAGGTTGCCATAGTTTTTGGAACAGAATTCAAGATGTCTCTCAGTGTCTGAGACTCTGTGTTTAGCCCCTCTTGCTGCTCAACAACATAGCTTGAAAATATCATTGCGTTGTTAATTTTCACTGTTGGATGCATTCTTTGGTAATGTGGCATCAGGCTTCTAACATTTGGGCTAGTGTAAGAACAGAAGCGACAGCGGTAGATCAGATCAGAGTGATCAAAGTTCAATACATTCATAGCTTCAGGGTGATGCTCTCCATAGTGTTGCTGCAGGTCTTCAAAGTTCGTATAGTCAATATAACACTCAAGGCATCTGTATACTGCACTGTGATCATTGGGATCCAAGATATACCTAAAGCTGAATTTTATGTAGGGGTGCATCCGTTGGTAGTGAGTGCTAACACTCCTGGCAGATTTGTTGCTAAAATCACAGTGTTTACAATAGTAAAGCCTGCCAGAGTCGTTAATCACATTTTCATTGTTCTGATCAGGGCCATACATATTTGGCTGGCTTCCCAGAACAGAGGCATTAGGGCTCTGTTGGTATTTCATGTTAATGGAAGAAAAATAATCTTCCTCATCTTCAGATAAAGTGAGCTCGATCTCTGCTCCATTGGTGGAATTATAATCATCATGCGTGTTTCTGAAGTTTGCATCCTTCTGGGAATCAGTCTCTCTCCCCCACATTTGCTGGGGTGCATAAGAACTAGAAACCTCTACCATTGGTTCTGTTTGTTCTTCCTCTCTGTCTAATTCCACTTCTATCTCCACCTCGTTGTCTTCCTCCTCTTCCTCATCATCCTCTACATTAATCACAGCATCTTCATGCTGTTTGTTTTGGTTTATTTTGCTCTGCAGGTTGTTTGCTATTTCATCAATTCTAGTTCTTTTCTTCACTGGTGAGAGATCCAAAGGGCAGTCATTTGACCCCTTCCGAGCGACCTTAGCAACAAAGTTATTTTTAGATGAGAGACCAAGAATTGAGGTCTGGCTTTTCTTCACTGTGTTGACAGAGATGAGAGCATCTGCCTCGCTCTCTTGTGGCATGTTGGATGGCAGTCCATCATATTTTGGTAAGTTGTCACAAAATGAGTGCTTGTGCTGCTGATGAACTCTGAGGCCTTTCAAAGTAGTGGTAGAATAGTTACACATTGTGCACTTATAAGGATGCTGTGAATGGGTTTGAGGCAGATGCTGCTGTTGCTGCTGTGCTGTTTCTGTCATCCCAGCTGACTTCCTTCCCTTTATATTTCTACTTTCATAAGAAACCATGTTGTCATTCAAAGAGGAGACAATGTTTTCACTCTGAGAATTCACAGTGTCCCAGTCTGATGTTGTACCTGCATGACATTGCCTATGAGCTCCAAGCTTTAACAAACTCTTACAGGTGAAAGGGCATTCATTGCATTTGTATACAGCTGTCTTCCCAGACAGGTGGATATTCTCAATGTGACGGGAGATGCTTCGGCGGTGCATTGTAAGGAAAGGGCAAAAAGGACACTGGAACCTGTTCATGTATCTTCTAAAGGGAATCCCTTTCGTTTCCAGCAGCTTGTTGCCATCAGATCCCATCAGTTGCTCTGCAGATATTCCTGAAGTCTGGTGGTCCACAGAGTTCAAGCCATTCTCGCTGTCCACTTCATTTAGCTCTTCGTCTGAGCTGGAGTCATTTAGCATACTGTTTGTTTCCAACTCAGCAGAAGAATTTGTCATGTCAGCCACTCCATAGCAGGATCTGTCAGACAAATTAACTATGCCCGAGTTGTGAGGTAATTTAGACTTCATTTGAGAATAAGACACAGAAGAAAACTTAGAGGATACAGAAGAGTTGGGCCTGATAAGGGAATTGCCCGTAGAGCTTCTGAAGTTTGAGACATCAGCATTCAACATATCACATCCTGTCATATTCATAGAGATATAATTAGAGTTTGGGGAGACATTCTGGACACTCTTACTCTGCACATCAGGAGCACTGGTTCTATCTTGTTCCTGCCTCAAACTTGACAGTATTTTTACCATACTGCGGTGCTTCTTCATCATATGGTCACACCAGCGCTCCCTTCGAGGTGTCTGGTAACTGCACCATTCACAGCAAAAGTTGCCTCTGGACTTTGTTAGTGGCTTGACCATGGACTCCAAAATGCTCCGTTCTACCACCTCTGCAGGCAATTCCTTGCAGGGTTCCTGCACTGGTGCAGAGGCAGATGTCAATTCAGATACAGCAGAGGTAGAAGTAGGAGTTAAACTCTCCTTCAGATTGTTTTTGTGATACATTTTCTGGTGCTTAATAATCCTTGCACGCCTTGGTGATTTGTAGGTGCAGAACTGGCAAGAGAAAACTTTACCAAACCCCTCATGCATCATGATGTTGTAATTTAAGGATCCAGCAGTGTGCGACCCTACTGAGCTCCCCCCAACTTGTGCACCATGAACCTTGCGAGTGTGCTCTATGAGGAGGTTTTTAGATCGGAAGTAACGCACACAGAATTTGCACTGGAAAAACTTGTTGGTTGGTTTAGGATTTGGAGCCATATGGTGACCATAAAAACTTTGTTTCTGGCTATAATAACTTCCAGTCCCCATCTGAGTTGTTGTATTTTGCCCTAAAATAAGAATTAAAAAGTAAATATGTAAATAAGTAAAATTAGACAGTTTCCCCCCCATCTACCCTGTATGCATATGAATACACACACATCCTGAACACATTAATCACACCAGGATTCCCTCATTTATGATTAGACCTGTGCATACGATAATGGTCAGAAAACTAACAGATGGTACATAATTTGGGATAGACAATTACCAAAATAAGCTTCTTGAAATAAAAAGGTACACTAATAAAGTTCAAAACTTTTCTAGAGCTCATGGTGGTGTAAAGCAAGGAAAAGAAGCAATATGAAGCAGCATGAGAAAAATAGCAAGATGACAAATCATGCTGTTTGCATTTACAGAAAAAATATGGCTGTAACTAAACATCATTCACTTCACTACAATAGTGATAAAGATAGCAGTTTTTAAAAATCACACTGAAACATACCAATTAAAATACACTGAAATAAATCACATGTAAGATAGGGGCTTAGGGTTGAGGTTTACCTGCTATTTCATCTGCAATTGTAAATTCATCCTTTAAAGAAGAAAATTCAATCTCAGTCTGGTTGCTAGCATTCATGGACTCAGACCTTGGCTGGCTAGGGTTTTCCTCAGAGACATCTGTTGGCTGCAGAAAAGCCGTATGAACATCCTGAATGTGAGCTTTTAGGTCTTCATAGGATGGAGCTCGGAAATCACAGCCATCACACTGCAGCACCTCCATGGTCCAAGAATGATCTTTTGCATTAGAAAATCCTGCAAGAAAAACAAGGAAAGGAGAAGGAAAGAAGCAGGGGTTTGTTTTGGTTTGGTTTTCTCTGGTTGGTTTTGGGATGTTTTTTGGTTTGTTTTTACAGAAATGCCATTCAGTGAATTCTAAAAATATATTAACTCCAAGCTTCCTATCACATGACTTAATGGTTTCCAGAAATTCCATAATTACTGCAGACTAAAACTCAACATTTAAGAGGCATCAAGGCAATTTTGATTCAAAGAAAGCCCTATCTAGGAAACTTGCAGGTTGCTGTTATCAATGCTACAATCAGCCTTCTGACAAATGACTACTGTTTCAATGGACTTTGTCCTCTAGGCTTTTCCATTACTCAGGAGAGCTGTTAGGAAGTTTGTCTCATTCAGAGACTGGCAGCTATATGCTAGAAGAACAACCACATTACTCCCAAACATTCATGCACTGAAACTTAAAAATAGATGACAGTGGTTTCTGCCCACTCTAACCTTCTTGGAAGCTGAGAAAGTCCTGCCAGTTTCATTACCAGCAATTAAAAAAAACCCTTAAAATGGAAACACTTGTCTTTCTTTTCAAAAATCCTAGAATTCCAGTGAAGTCACTTCACTGGAAAACATAAGCATAATTGCAAAGTGAGATCTAAATATGTGTATTCAGAATAGAATGATGTGCATTGGAATTAATTCCACCAAACACCAAGAACATCTCCACTGTTATAACTCTGTAAGAGTTCCATTATGGTCTGTCATTGGGCACATATCTTTGGTGGAATAGGAGTTTGAGGAAACGATGAGCAGTAAGAAGAATAGGAATACTGCAAAAGTACAATGGAAACATAAGTAACAGTGATCTTCCCTAAACACTTCATGACTTGATTGATTAATCCCAAACCTCTGTATACCGTAATGTACAAAGTAACAAAATTTGGTAAGATCAAGTTCAGTATGTGACCAATTAATCCCACATCACAGAACACTGGGATTGAATTTATCACTAGACTCTTAGCTTATGTACTGCCATAAACAAGAGAACACACAAAATACAAGAAATGCAAAAGGCTGAGACCCTCCTGCCCTGTACAGCAATTGGACACAAAAGCAACCTATTATTTTAAAGTAAT
Source organism: Gorsachius goisagi (assembly GCA_018403395.1). Lineage (NCBI taxonomy): Eukaryota > Metazoa > Chordata > Aves > Pelecaniformes > Ardeidae > Gorsachius > Gorsachius goisagi. The sequence continues at coordinate 2,998 of BOSO01025703.1, read as the reverse complement.
AACTCATGCATTAAGTTTCCCATGCATTGCACTGGGCCAAGATAACCTAAGAGTTCCAGAGCTGTGAAAATTCCATGTATTTACTGTAGAATGTACTTCTAGGTACCAACTACTTCTATAGCAAGATGAAAACCTGCCGCAGGCAAAACAGTCTTGACTCAGGGAATTTAACTTCATTTAGTTTATAGTCAACTAAAATTACTGATTTGGATATTGAGAAAGAAAACAGTGAAACAAACAATTAGGGAAACACCTTTCCTCCCCCTTCCCCAGGGTCAACTATAAGCCAGACACTTATCATCCACCACCCCCTTAGTCTCAACTCCCCTTGTTTTTGCCACACATTACACCCAATCAGTTCCAATTACTTCAGCGAGGTGACGGGCAGCACAGGAGGTTGGGGTCAGCACATAATGGTTTCTTTCTGCACCTCCTTATTTCTTTACTCATCTTCCTCCACTGCTCCTTGCTTCTTACTGCTCTGCTCCAGTGTGGGTTCCACCATGGGCCGCAGTCCCTTTTGACTGTCACCACTCCCGTGTGGAGCACCTCCTTCTAAGAGCACACCTCCTACCCCTATTGGCAACCGCCCTTTCTTAAATATGTTTGAGCAGAGGCACCATATGCTCCTCTGATTCTCTGAAAGTTTGGCTTGCAATGGGTTCTTTCCATTTGTTTCAGAACTGGCTGGAACTGTCTGTTCATGGCCTCCTCCCACACTGCAGCCCCAAAACCCAGCCACTTATGCCCAATATAAAACCCAAAAACACTAGGGCACAAAGAGAGGACACTGCATAAAATAATGCTTTGTCCTATAGCCTGCTAAAATAAACTTTTGGCAAGTCTATTTCTGGACAGTGAGCACACAGACACTCCACATGTTTAATCTACATTACTGCATTCACTGCAATGTGTTCCCCACCACCTCCAACAACAACAAAAAAAAACCCAACCAAAAAAAGCACAAACGGTGCACCAGCTTCTTTTCAGCTAGCAAAGCTGCAATGATTACGATACTCAAGCTTTTATTTGCAAGCACCAGATCAAACACGGTGGAAGAGGTTATTATCTGTTCTGGGACCAAATTACAGTAGTGAGTGAAGCCCCACTCCCTGTCTCCTTTAGACCTTCAGTCCATTTTGTCTCCTTCAGTCCATTAGATCTGAAAACATTTTTTTTCCCATGGAGCAAATGACTCCTGCATTTAGAGCACAGAAAAGCAGATCATCTGTTTTTCACTATCTGTTCCCCAAACTTAGTCTTCTCATCTCAACCAAACAAGCCACAGCTCTGCTGAATGTGTTTATCGCACTTTCAAGAGGTATGAGCCCCTGCATCACTGAAGCTTTAAGACTCACTAAGCTGCCCTGCTCCTCTGAGCTTTGGGAGCAGTCATTTTAGCTCAGACAACTGCACTCAGTTGCTCATAGCTTCTTGCCTGTGCACAACATGGCCTCACTTATCTCTCAGATTCATCTCAGGTATACAAGATTTTTTTTCCCCTTGGATGATACAAAAAACCAAGCCAAAACAAAACAAAAACACCATCATCTAAGAACGGGACTCTCCCTCTCCGTCTTTTGTATGATTTGTCCCACACGTGCACACAAACAGTATCTGTTCTCATGTGTTGTCAAAACAGCACCTTTTCTTCCTGAACAGTCATTTGTAAAGATCTCCAAAATTTCTAACTCATGAATTATAAATGTGTTTATTAATTCCAGCAGCACAGATTACACAGTTCTACGGACTTAATCAAAACACAGTAACCTCCCAGCAGGATTGGGGAAGTGGAAAGGAGGACCCTGAAGGGATGCTAAAGGGTTAACAAAAAGACCTTTGTNNACATCCTTGAGAAAGAAAGTTCAGCCTGTGGCTTGTAGCAGATAGCTGTACAATGTGGCTCACAGTGGGAGATGCCAACCTGTCTGGGAGCTTTCGAGATGGTATCTCTTTGTAACAGGATTAACAGATCCTGAATGGGTTCTTCAAGTCACTCTGAAGAAGTCAGCAGACACTAAGATAAAACCTGGACCCCCAAGATAAGTGCAGAAGGACCAGGCCTTGCCACTCAGTAGTCAACTTATGACCATCTATGGAAGAAAGGCCAAGAGGTCATAGAAAACAACCATTGAGAAGCCCCTCCACAATGACCCATGGGGACCCCCAAAGACCACCGACTCAAGTCACTGAGCATGCGTGATTGGGAGGGGAATATGTAAATGAATTTTGGGAACTCATTGTCATATGTATGTAAAACTTGTATATAAGCTATGCAACTAACCTTGTGCAGCACACACATTAGGAGGAGCAATCCCCTGTGTATCCAGTGCTGCAATAAAGAATACCTACTTAATAGTCATCAAGACTATTGAGTCATGATTTTGGCTTTTCACAGCTTCAGGGCAACGGTTGCAAGTCATTACCCAAGCATTGTGTTTATGTCTGTGTATGTCTATGCGTGCCTGCCTGTCTTCTAATAGGTCATTATTTTTACAGAATGAACTGTTAATGATCTTAGAAGATGGATGCTTGTGTGATTAGATTGTGATAATAAAACATTATTCAGGTGAACAGGAAATTCAGCTAGAAGGTTGTTAGCAGTAAAAAACACCTTAAAAAAACCTACAATCAAACAAACCAAACAAGATTTTAACAAAGGCTCCCAAAAGTGCAAGCAAGGGATGAAAGCAGATGACTTATATTGTAGAAGTCACTTTCTAGCTCAGACAGAATCCAATACTTAGCATCAGTAGCAAGTCTTGCTAAAGCCTTAGACCGCAAGCAGTGAACCTAGATGCGCTGACCATATATTGAACTTTTCCTTAGCTACATGATGAAAGGCCCCCAAAATCGGTATAAACCAAAAAGATAAGGTAGCCACAACTGTAACCAAAATAATGATGAAATTGTTATCTATCTTAGTTTTCAGCACCGGGGTGATGGGAGCAAACCAGTCAACTACAAAATGCAACCACGAATGCTGCTATGTTCTCTT
>BOSO01025701.1:0-14249 GCA_018403395.1 Gorsachius goisagi | reverse complement strand
AATTGGATTATGATCCATTGGGTCTCAATTTATGACATAGTCATTCCATTTCAGAGGCAGGTTACCCCGTGTATACCCACCTCCAGCTATATATTAAAAGCTAGTTTAAAATTAAAAGAATCAAAGCTGTAGCAACTCAACTTCTTACAGGGTTATACAACCTGAACATAAAAAAACAGGTTTATAACTAAGAAATGAACCAAGGCCACTAATACCTGGAGCTGCATCATTAGGTAAAAAAGGCTTCATAGCAAGCTAGTTTCACTTCATAGCAGAAGAGAAGGCTGACATATCACACTAACCCTCTTTCGCTCATTAGGAGATATTCACTATACACTATTTGCTTATTCTTTAAAGTCTCTTACTCAGACAAGATTGTCCAGTTACTTTTTACTTTTTCTTAAGCCAGTGTTTATTTGCTGTGAAGTAAACTCTCACTGGGCACTGATAATATTGAAAGCCAGAAGACGAGGGGCAGAATTCTCTCAATTTCTCTACTTCTAAGGCTCACTGCAAGGCGATTTCCAGCAAGTTTTTCAAGTTTTACAGAAGCCCTTCATGAGTAGATGACAACTGCATGGTATTAGTGATTGATGAATACTGACTTAGAGAATTTTATCTCGGTGTATTTTAATTGTATGATTGCATAGGCATCTTAAATACCTTTTTCTCATAGAGTACCCCAAAAAGCAGGATAGTTTTTACAAATTAGCCAAGTTAAAAAGGTAACAGACAATATGTAGCTCCTCCCTGAATTATCACCAAATCTTAGGAATGTAAACATCACTGGGCAATTAAATGCAACCTGCAGCTGTATAAACAAAGCTTTAGTCAGAATTAGGGATGCATTTTCTTGAGTCACAAATACAGACAAAGCTTTTCTGTTTTTAAATATATGCACTAGCAATACTTCACAGTTCACATTTCAAGTGTGCCTCCCAATACAAGTATATCGCTAACAGTCAATTGTTTTATTTGCATTTAGAAAGAAAATATTTTAGTCAGACTATACTTGTTCAGAGGCTCTCCTTCAGATGCCCCTGGCTGCTCAGCTGTTGTTGAAGTCTCTTCCATAGGAGCTGTCTGTTCCATCCCACTAAAATAGTAAACAAAAACACAAAGTCTTCATGGGTCACATTGGAAAAAAACGTTGTAGATCAACACATCACTTTCTTCCAGAATTCCCTGGGAGGGGAAAAAATAGAGGAGAAAAACTCTAGAATCATAAGCAGAAAGTAGATCTGTGGTGGGCACAGGTATATGTTGTACCTTGTATCATCTTTAACTGTTCCCCAGTTGCAAGCTCCACCTCCACCCTTTTTGTCATCTGCTTTCATTGCTCTAGAGAGAGAAACAGGGTTCTGTGAGTTTAAGAGCTTTTTTTCATTAGGTCTTCAAACTAAAACTAGTATTGACTTCTTGCAAGCCAACTTGGATATAGAAGAAGGGAACAGAATACTTAAGGGACACTACTGCAGTGCTGACTATTGTTTATTTGCACATCAGTTAAGAGGCAGCACACAGAACACTTACATTTTATCATTCCCACTTTGTCTCTCAAATTCCCGTTTTCCTCTTTGGTCAAAGCCATTGAAGCTTCTATTTATTCCACCACCTCTTCCTCTACCTCGCATTCCACCTCTTCCCCCGCCACGACCTCTTGTTGGCCTTTCATGGTCTAATCTTTCAGCTGGTCTAAAAAGAAGATTTCTAGTCAGTTTTTTTGTTCCTACAGAACAGTTAACAAGAAGAAAATGATTCATATGGCTGTATTTGTGCAGCTGTGAGATACCAGTATATGAGAACTACTGTACAATTTTTAGAGGACATCTTTACACAGCACACAGTACAGCTGTGTTAGTTTTGTCATTAAAAATGGACATAAACTGAACTCAGGGAAATTATTACAGATAATAGGAATAGAAAGTTCAGCTGTTGATAACACTGAAAACATTAGAGAAATTAAATAAAACACTATAAAACTGTCAAAACTTCAGCGACTCTATCAGGCAATAGCTCCACTGTCTAAACCCAGATTTATATGCAACTGCTAAAAATTTCAGGGAACTCATTAAATAGCAACTATTGTGATGTAAAGTAAGGACAGCCATGCTCTTCAGTATTAAAGGTTTAGGTGGAATTTTCTAGTACTTATAAAGAAAGCAAAATTGACATGCATTCACTGTCTAGGCCATAAATAGTATGACAAAGGTTTATTTTCAGTTTGAACAATAAAATTCATTAAATTTGGAGCCTGCACCACATGTTCCGCAAAGCTTGGTACGCGAGCTCAGAAACAAACATTTATGTTGCAGATTAGGGGTTACATTTTCACATCTTTACACTTTCCAGTTTCACCTTATGTTTCTAACATTTAACAAAACCACTCCAAATCAATCTGCGAGGAATCTGAAATTACAGCTCTGACAGGTATGAACTAAGTCATCTTGCAACAAATATACACACTAATAACGCAACCATGCCTTCAAGCTGCGTCTGGCTGCTACACCTGTTTTTAAGAAGGTTAAGTCCTTCCCACCCCAGGGCAGATCCTCTGTGAGGCACCTTGCTTCTCCCTGCATGATACATACCTTTCCACTGTGAATTCTGCTTGTCTTTCTGTTTCATAGGAACGGTATTCCCTGAAAGATGGTCTCCATTCAGTTTTGTCTTGTTTCACCTCTGCTCCTCTGTTACTGAATCCTTGCTGTTCTCCCTGCTTAGGTGCTCGCTTCTGGCCTACACACACACACACATACAGATTATTAGCAGTTTAATAATAACTGAGCTGCAGTTACCAAACTACTGACTGCAATGAGTTGATTACACCTTCCAGTCTTCTGCTTTACCCTCTCCAACACCAACTCCACTAAAATATTAAAAGCACTTACAGTAAGTGTTGCCAGACACTGTCCATTTTAAAAACACCTACTTTCCCTTCTGTATCAATGAACCTGCCTCAGGCAAAAAAATATTGGAGGTGTTGACACAGCTCAGACATTTCCAGAAAAGAGAGGCTAAAGAAAAACCTCGTTTTGTTCACACTAAGTCATAGAAATGGAGAACAAAAACTGTTTCTCTCTAGTTCTCTCAAAGATCTTGCTAGTGTGCAGAGAAGCTTCAATGGAAGACATGAATTGCCAGATGGCTGCAGGAGGAAAGAGGAGTGGGGGAAGAGGAGGGCTATTCAGAAACTTGTTGATCATGAGACAACACACCTCCTGCCAGATGAGCTGAATTTAGAAGTCTGAGCCTGCAACTTTAAGCTCACAGCTACAGCATGCAACAACCAGAAGAGGGTCACCCCCTTCTACTGTTCTGTGGAAGAGAGGACCATTCATCAACACTATAAGTCATGGAGTTTAAGTAGCAGAAACCCAAGCAGTAAGTACAAAGGCTCCAACACCACTAATTTATTCTATAATGTCAGCATATTCCAAAATAAAATGTATTTAAGCCTTTTGGGATTTTGTCTGGCCACTGTCAGGGTTAAGGAGGAGCAGTTTGGGCAGGACGAATGCAGAAAAACTGTGTACTGTAAAAGGTTATGCACTCAACCCATACACATCTAGCATAAGATTATAAAGTTCATTATGTGCTTCTTTCCCCATTTTCCAAAATTCCCAAATGTGCTCTATTCAGGACAAAGTTCTCCAGAAGCAAGCAAGTCTCTTGCCTGATAGGCTGCTATACGTACCCTATCGGCTGAAAAAGGTGTCGGTTTAAGTCAATCAAGCAAGGAACTACAGAAACACTGCTCTCAGACCAACGAAACCCAGCTATTCTTTCCACAAGAAGCATATGTGCAATGCTGAGCAAGTTATTGACCTCAGGTTTGTGGACAAGTGACAGGCTACTGTGCCTCTGTTGCTAGCACATAAAGAGAAAAAAGCCTATTCTATGTCACGATGTTACGATACAAATTAATTCATAGCTCCACAGAAATGTCCGAGATGATCTCTGATCAAAGCTTAGGTAGCAAGCATGAAGCCTGTAACATCATTTTTAAAAAGAAAACTTTGAAGAACTATCCACGCTGCGCATAAGGTAGAAGTGTGCTAAATAAAGCTTTTTGTTACACAGTAAGGATGGTCAGATCTGCACACAAAAGACAGTTTTATTCATGCTGCAGAAGCAATCCCAGCTTTGGTTTTCTTTAAACCACAAGCCACCTGACATAATACATTCCAGTAATTCTCTCTTCTCAAGACTGGGAGTTGTTTGATCCTTAGAGTAGCAAGCATACTGGCGTCCCAAAAAATACAATGTAACCTCTGGATAAAGGAACACTTTTGAAATCAGTCTCTGAGTAAGCTTTTCAAACCAGCATCCTTTAAGAAAAAGCAAAACTATAAAGAACACAGAACTGTACGTGCTGTTGGGAAACACATCTGCTCTATGTATATCTCAACTACACCACCAACTATACAAGTGTTAATTCCAAATTGGAATCTGGCTGTGGAAAGAGTGACTACTCATTTCTGACCTCATTTTACTTTGTTTGGATCTGAATCCACAACAGCAGTACAAGAGTGCATTTTTATTTCTTTTTGAGCCTCTCACTGGCTATCAGAAACATCGGTTGTCCTAAACAGAATAACTTGTCAAGAATGCAGTAGTCGGACACCATCTTCCCTACATACTTAGTATTAACTTCACTTTCACCTTCAGATTCAAAGAGCTCTGTAGAACTAGAAAGCAATGCCAAAAAAAATATGAAGATGCAAAAGTAATTTTAAAAAGGTGGTGTCTGGTTCTGTTACCACTTCAAAGTCCTTCAAAACTTCAAGTCACTTTAAAGTCTTCTTGCCGCATATGCCAGTGTATTACACACCACTAGCACTGACCATGCTAGGCAAAGCAGTCAGCTCTACTCTCATTTCAGTGCAAGGCTATTTCACCTTGATTCTAACAGGTGGCTATAATTATTGCAGATGGGTTTTTAAATACTAGAAAGATTACTTGTGGCACTTACTACTTCTACACAAACACTTTTAACTGGTTTGACAGACATGCAACAGCGGATTAAAGTGGTATGCAGCAATTACAACTCTCCAATAAACTGAGCCACCCTCAGGGCAGAAGCTTGTGACCTGCTTGTGAATCAGTTTAAATACCAGCACAACTTTCAGCTCTGCATTTAAGGGCAAACTAAACTAGAGCTTAGTAGCAGTGACAGCATAAGCTATCCAATTTTAATCCTCTGCCATGTGTCTGTCCAAGCGCAGACATATTTTCATTCAAGGAGCTGAGAGGCCACCTACCCTTTGGGAAAAAAAAAAAAAACAAACCAAGAAAACAAACCAAAACACAAGCAAACTTGTGTAGTGCTGCCATAATAGCTTTCACTTAAAAAGAACTGGGCTATGCTTTGAGTGCTCAGTAACTGCCTCTCCAAGTACACCCCAATGTAGTCTGCTTGTTTGCATATAGATTGGTATGCAGGTTTTCTTCAGAACCACAAAAAAAGCTCTGGAGTTTTGTGGATCATCTACCTGAGGTCTTAAAAACATCGTGCCGAAAACTGAAGACAGTTCCTTCCCAGTCACCAAGTTTAGCCTCTCTTTAAGGTAGTTTTCCTACGTCTTATAGTTACATCTGTCATCTTACTCAGCTGAGGATGCTGCCCACCCTTCCCCATCTCACCACCACTTCCTGGGAGGTTACTGCAGAAGCCCAGTGCATCGGCTGAACTGTCTGTCACTTTACTTTCTAAACTGAGGAATCAGAAAGAAATCCGATGCTTAAACTGTTTCAACAGGCCTTGCTTTTTTTTTTTTTTAATTCCAGAAGCAGCAGCTGAGCTATTATTAGAAAGACATCTGTAAATACTAAAATTACCAGGTACTAGAATTAAACATTGCTAAAGAAAAAAATCCCAGTTTTATGAGCCATTGTTAAAACTCTAAATCATACAGAGCTAACGTACTTAAGTAGTTTTCACTTTCCCCACAGTAACACTTCACTGCCAGTATTAGTTTTGATTATACTGCAGCATTTAGGTAGGAAGACTTTCTAGGAAGTGTTTCTAATAAGTAGGCATCACAGAACTCACAACTGGGAAAGCAGAAACTATTTTTAAGACCTGCACTGCCTGGTTTCCCAGACACTGGATATCTATGTATTAAGAGATGGATTTAAAACAAGGCAGCAAATTCTAACTCCCTTTGCAGTGCTCCTGTATAGCTCTCACAAAGTTTCTCTATCCATATCATCTGTCCTCAAGCAAGTAGGACTTTTGCTTGGGAAGAGATAGTTTTCTAGGTTTTGTAGGCTGTTCACTGACCCCTGCTGAGACAGTGTGCTCTCATTTTTTGATTAATTTTTAGTTTTAAACAAAAGAAGGTTTTCATGCAGCAAACCTTGACTTTAGACAAACACTATAAGGAGCCCCGCTTGGAACTGCTACCAGTGGCTACAAGCTAGAGCAGAAATCTTCCGCCATTTCCCCCTCTCCCTTATAAAAGGAGCATGGCCAGTGAGGGTGGCAGCTGGCAGGCAATTCATGGGCTGAGAGAGGTGACTGCAGCAAAGAGCACCGAAACCTTGCATCCTGACCTAAAATCCAGCTGACAAGGGTGCATCATAAGTTTTATGAATTCTCACAAGCCTGGACCAACTCATCCCACCAAAATAAGTGACACTCAAACCCAGTGAGATGATTCCACCAATACTCCATTTCCACAAATGCAGCCTGGGATGAAGAACTGCCAGACAAAGAGCTTTCTACTTTGCCCAAGTAGCACACATGGGAACAGAGCAAAGGCGAACTTGAGTGTAGTTTTGATCCAGTTAGGATGAACATTACAGCAATCATAGTAGCCAGATGAAAGACTTGATATACCTTACAGCATGTATTTGAAGAAAGAAAAAAGCAACGACAAAATACTTTCCACCTGGCGGTCTACCCTTAGAGGTTTTCTGAATCAAACATTATAAACACTGATTTATGGAGGGCAGATCCACAGATGGGCTACTGTGTCTTTACCTAGACTGCTGTCTGAATAGATACATGCTTTGATATATCAACATCACCTTACAGCAAGGAGTGCCACAGGTCAATTACAGTCTCTGTAGAAAAAGCATTCTCTCTCCTTATTTCACAAAATCTGTCTGAAATTATATTTCTTTATTTCTGTAAAATAAGAAACAATAAATATTCTTTGCCTTCTCCAAGTCTCACCTGCAGTTACATGTACACTCCTTCTGTATCCCCAGACATCGCCTCTCAAAGCGAAAGCCTGAATTTAAATTTCTCCCAATACATAAATCGTTCTGTAAGTTTCATCCTGCATGCCACTCTAGTGTGCTAGAGCAGACTCAATTCAAGACGTTGGAAGGCGAGATTCCTTCAAAGGCATAACAATTCCTTTTCTATTTTATTGCTACTACCACCTCAGTAATTCCCAACACTGCTTCTCTCCTAGATGGCAACTGGAAACACACCTGCGGTTCCATTCTAACAGTCCCAATGGCTCCAAGCTCTCTTTCCTAAACTACAATGGCTTGAATCAGAAGAATCTTTTGTGTTGCTGTATAGCTTGCAATGCTGACCCCACCTCAATCCATGTTGTCCCATACGTATTACTTTACACTTATGATAATGAATTTCCTCTGACATTTTATAGCTCATTTACGGCATGTAATTTGTCTCATTACCCTGCAACTCTTCTTCTACTAGGTTAAATATCCTTGTACCAGCAAACTTCAGTTATTTATCCTTCTCACAGCTCTTTTAGCACAGACTTCCCACACATACACAAAATACAAAATCTAAACTGTACTTAATTATTTTTAATTTCAGACAAGTTTCAACTGCCTTGCAGATGTTAAAGCTAACAGCAGCACAATCACTGCTCCTAAATTCAAACCTCTTTCCCCTTATTCCAAGAGACCCTTTTTCCCCTCTGCCTTCAGCTTAACAGTTCATTTTTAAAAGAAAAAATCCGAGCCTCAAGAAACAATTTAATTCAGAGGAGATGAAGTTAAATACAAAACCCAAACAGGATACTGCACCAGTTGGTCTGGAATGAGGGCAAGTGGAGAAAATGTGCTGTAATTCCGGGATCCCTTTAATTAACCCATTAATTATGGCTGCATGTGAAGACGCTACTTCATTACCACCTTAGTAACACAGTAATACCCGTACTTGGACAACTGATCTTCCTTTACAATAAAGCTGCACAACAGTTTACACTCTCAGGGACTTACTTTGCTGTGTTTCAGAGTATAGCAGCATTAAGACTGCACAATCGTTACTTCCTCGCCTTTGCGTAGGTGTCCATGTGATATTAATTCAAAACTTTAAGCAATTAATTTTGTGAACTAAAGCACAGCTAATTACACAACTTGTAGAATAACACCACAGTATCCCAAAATACAGAAAAAAGGCTTCAGCTATCGCATGCAACACACCAAAACCGGACACATAGCATTAGACTCTATTCTGTGGTATTTTGTTCTCATGTGTGCCAGTACTCAGTTACAGAATAGCCTACTGCAGCTTTCCTCTGGACAATCCTTATGACTATGTAGCTGAAAGAATTATTACCACAATAAATTATTTAAAAATAAGAAAATTGCAGTCAGTGTAAGATAAAATTCCCCAGAAATACTCCATGCCATATTAACTTAAAACCATAGCTAAAAATTCAAACAGACAGTATTCAGGAACTACATCCAAATGTTACACAAGTCACCAAATGCACATGAAAGAAGAAAACCTTTTAGAGGTATTAGCAACAAAGGTTTAGCGATTTCAACAGAACAGAAGTTATTACTGCATGATCAACAAATTTAATTTGCCTGGACCAGTAAAGAATGCAAGCTCTGCAACTGGGCCTTTTGAATAAAGAGCTGGCAAACGCACTTTGGCCACTGCACTAAGAATGAACTGGGTTAGCATTAAGTGATGCAATTATAAGAACTGTAATACCTACAAACAGCCTTTACCCAAATCCTCAGCATACACTTTAATAAATAAATAAATCACAAAACACCACAGTAAAAGAGAAAAACCACATCATTAAGGTCAAAAGTGTAGGTTTTGGTAGGCTATGAAACACAAGTCCATTTTCTCCTTGGAGAAAGATTAAAAAATAGTCTCCTTACAGCTGTGTCAATTCGTAATAAATAGTTTGGATTCTAAAGGTCGAAGTCCTCTTAGGAGGTGTGTTTCAAATTGAAAACATTAAGTAAAAACTCCTCTGGAAAAGGCGGTGAAGAAATAAGTAAAAAAAATGTCGACTTACAGAACTTTGTGAGTAAACCTTCCACTCTAACATTAAAGTCTCTCAGACTACTGTAAAACTTTTTACATATTGCAAGGTAGAAGCCTAGGCTTGCTTCAAGTCTTTCTAAAGCTAAAGACTGTTTTGTTCAGATTTAATAAGCTCAAGAAATAATACACCAATAAGACAAAAACTGTGAAACTTTTAACAAAACTTTTGGTAACCCAAACAAACGCCCCAGTAATTAGATAAAACAGTCTGGAGGGGGTCCAAAGGAGTGCCATGAAGATGGTCAAAGGGCTGGAGATCCTGCCCTATAAGCAAAGGCTGAAGGAGTTAGGTCTCTTCTCCCTGGAGAAGACTCAGGGGACCACATCACAGTATCCCAATACCTGAAGGGCAGCTACAAAGGGAATGGAGGCTTTCTCTTCACAAGGAGCCACATGGAGAAGACAAAGGGCAACCGGTGCAAGTTGCACGAGAAGTTTCATCTCAGTATCAGAAAGAAGTTGATAACAATCATCCCCTGGAACAACCTCCTCAAGGACATGGTGGAGGCCCTATCACTGGAGGTTTTCAAGATGCGACTGGACATGGTGCTAGATGATCTCTTCTAGGCTGCCTTTCCCAGGACCAAACAATCCATCGAGATGCCTTCCAACCTGGGCTATCCTGTGATGATTCTATAAACACTAATACAATACAGGCTGAATTCTGTCATTTCAGCCATTATACCAGAATCTGATTCAGCTCTTCAGATGAGTCTAGATGCTTCTTTACAGTGTTTTAATTCCTACCCAGTGAAACGAAATTAGAGTGAATTATGCCTGAAACCTGGGGGGGGGGGAAATCACTAAGACTGGAAACAAAATATTTTTAAGTTGGTTTTTTCTTTTTTAAATACAAGTTTAGTCATTAGTTTCACAATTTAGTAATTTTAATCAATATTACTTATGGTGCGCTCTTCTAGCAACACATCATTAGAAGCTTTATGCCAAACTGAGCTGGTACGAGGACCTTCCCGAATGGTTATTCATTCTCAGTCTTTAAGCTGAAAGGCACCTGAATCTTTTACTGTATCCAGAAGGTTCCTGCTTGAATCCAGTATAACAAAGCAACTTTCTATGGCCCAAATAAAAAGCTGCCTCCCCTCTTCCAAAAAAAACCCCTATATTTTTCCCTCAACCTGCCACTTATTTGAATTTGTCAGCTACGCCATCACTGTATTTGCCCTACGTGGGAGGGTGATCTCTGCCCTTCAGAGCAGCCTTGCCAAGACAGCACATCCAAAGGAGCACACAGACAGGACCAAGCCTCCATTCTCTGCCCTGCTTTAGCATCCCTAGCACACTATACATTTACAGTCCTTCACAACAAGCCCAAAAAAATAAAGATAGCCACTTTCTTTAAAGAAGAAAGTACAGCATTTTTCAGAGCAACTAACTCTTCTTAAGATAGATGTTAATTCACTTTCACAAAGGCTACTATAAGCCAGCAGTCTTTTCTCTATTTTAAATTAGCAGGAAATTAAAGCAAGGTGCACATGCCTGATGTCTCTGTTTTAGAAACCGGGTCTCTTAATATCAAGGTAGCAAAAAAGAGTCAAAGACACTCTAACACAATCACACTCAGAACCTGTATTTTTCAGATAGTGATAGACAGTAGGATGTAAAGCATGCTTTTCACACACTTCCACACTCTTGGTAGGTTATAACCACCAGTTCTTGTTAAGAACTTTTTCATCAAAACTTGAAACTCTGCTGTTCACTGAACAGGCTCCTTCGCCTTCTGTTGATAGCAACAGCAGAATATCCTTTAAATAAAATAAGCCTGTTACTAGTGTAAGTATCGGTCTTACAGGCAGAGATCTCCAACAAAGTCACACAACAACTGCAGACGAATCTCTAAAGATGAGTTTCATACAACTATCCAATGGGACAGAGACAACTCCTCTCCAAAGATGCTCATTAACTAGTGCATATTTGGAATTGAAAGCTTCTCTGTGCCATGAGGTCAAATAATTGCTGTTGGAGCAGTCTAAACAACAGAATTGGTAGCGCTGGCAGTGACTCAATAGAGCAACAACCCTGATTCAAAGGCCACGCCTTTTTCCAGGGCATTAAAACACACAGTTCAGTTACTGTGAATTTAACAGTAGCTTCCACTACAGAACATATTAATATCTTAAGAATAGTTAATGTGTTAAGTAACCAGAGTCTTCTATGCAGAGATTCTCAGTATCTGGAAACTCTCAGATATTCTAGATACTGAATCCAGCAACACGAAGCTCAATACCAGGTAAGTATATACCAGGTACCACACTCACGAAAATGCCTCCAAATGCAAGGAGCTATAGCCCAGCAAAGCCTTCAGCCACAAAGAGGACTGTGCGAGACATTCAGATACAAAAGCTTACTGGCTCCCTATTCCCTCCCCAGCAGCATTTAGAATCAAAACCCAGCAGCTGACAAACAGCCTAGACCATTCCTGAACACCTTGCTAGAGAGTTCACCGCCATGAAGGTGAACTGCCAGAAAGCTCACAGGTACCAACAAAAAAAGCTTGGAAGCATCAAACACTGAAGGAAAATGGCCACGACAAGTGATGAAATGCATCAACAGGGATGCTAAGCCAGCGTGAAAACTAGAGGTGCTGCAGTGAAGAGGTAATGCTCTTCCGTTTGTCCCTCAGGACTATTTCTGAACCACAGAGACATCCAGGTTGGAAAAGACCTCCAAGATCATCCAGGTTGGAAAAGACCTCCAAGATCATCCAGTCCAACTGTCAACCATGCCTACTAAACCACATCCTGAAGTGCCACATCTATGTGCTTTTTGAATACCTCCAGGTATGGTGACTCCACCACCTCTCTGACAGTTTGCTCCAATGCTTGACCACTCTTTCAGTAAAGAAATTTTTCCTAATGCCCAACTGAAGCCTGCCCTGGTGCAACTTGAGGCCATTTCCTCTGGTCCTATCTCCCGTTACCTGGGAGAAGAGACCAACACCCACCTCACTACAGCCTCCTGTCAGGCAGTTGTAGACGGCAATAAGGTCTCCCCTCAGCCTCCTCTTCTCCAGGCTGAACAACCCCAGTTCCCTCAGCCACTCCTCATAAGACCCAGACCGCTCACCAGCTTTGTTGTCCTTCTCTGGACATGTTCCAGAGCCTCAATATCCTTCATGTAGCGAGAAGTCCAAAACTGAACACAGTATTTAAGGCGCAGCCTCACCAGTGCTGAGTAGAGGGGCACGATCACTGCCCTGCTCCTGCTGGCCACGCTATTCCCGATACAAGCCAGGATGCTGTTGGCCCCCCTGAAGTTTTCACTGATACGTCCAGAGGCCCGTTGCCCTTCGGAAGGCTCGGGCGCAGGCTGGCAGAGCTCCGTGAAACTGTGCCGGCAGCCTGCTCCGGTAGGGCCACCCGGGCTAACGCTCCGCCTGTCACCTGCTTCCCCGCGGGGGGTTTCAGGTGCGCCTTCACGACGACACAAATAACGTAAACTGGGCCTTCTCAGCCCTGCTCCGACCCTGCTGCCGGACAGACCGCTGGGGGCTACACCGCGGCTGCTGACACAGGCAGGACAAGCGCGGAACCAGCGGCGAGTCACGCCGTGCTGCAGCGGCCGGCCTGTCCGCACCGGCTCCACGCCGCCGGAACCTCACTCCTCGGGAAAACCGGCTGCCGCCCACCCTCAGCCGCTCCTCCTCCCCCCCGCGCCCGCCCCCCCCCCCCCCCGCCTCGCCCCGCTGCGGGGGCGCCGCCGGCGTACCGGGCTGCGGCGGCCCCCCGTGGGCGGGGGGACTCCCGGGCTGCTTGCGCTCCTTCTGGGACTCCCTCCTGCCGCCGCCCGCCCTGCCGCCGGGACCGGGTCTCCTGGCGGCCGCCGCCGTCTCGTCGCGCTTCTTGCGCTGCTGCTGGCGGCGCTCGGCCTCGCGCAGAATGTCAAAGGGGTCCGACTCGTCGTCCAGGAGCTGGTAGAAGCGGTTGGCGACGGCGCAACCGAAGCTCTCCTGCATGACGGCAGCCACCGGGCTGCCCACCGCCCCCTTCATCATCGCCGCGCGCGACCTACCGCTTCCGCCGCGCTTCTCCACACACTCACACACCCCGCCCGTCGCGCTCCCGGGGCTGTGGTAGCGGCCCCCGGGGCTGCCGCTGGACTGAGCTGGGCCGAACCAAGGCGCGCAGCGGGGGAGTGCGGCAGGGGAACGGCAGCCGCGCCATTGCCGTTGCCCCGCCCTCTGCCCAGCCGCGGCAGCCAACCAAGGTTCGGAGCTCCGAGCGGCCCCGCAGCCGCCACCTATCAACGCCGCGGACCCACCCACCGCCAACAATGCTAAATAATGGCAAGCGCGAGCAACCAATCCCAACTTGGGGCTCCGCTCCGCCCCGCCAGGCCCTGCTCCGCTCTGCTCCGCCCCGCCGCTCCGCGCCCCGCCCCTGACGTGCGGCTACGGCCAATTAACGTCGCAGCGCCGGCACAGTCGATAATGTCCCACTGACCAATGGGGTGTGCCGCTCGGGGGCGTCCGGCCTGATGCTTTATTCATGACCTATCATTCAAGAGCCGCTCGCGCCCGCCACGGGATGTCCGCCGCCCGCGCGCGGCCATGGTGCGGGCCACAGACGGACTGCAGCCCGGGCACCTGCGCTGCACTCGCCCGCCTGTTCTCTGGGCCGGTGGCTGTGTTTTCAGCGGGATCGTTCATGGGAAAGGACCACCTCCCCCGTTTCGTCAGCCTCACGGTGCATCCCACCTTGCTTTGGGATTAACCATCTTCGCCTTGGTCCAGGACCTCGAAACCCAGAGTTTCCCAGAGTCCTGAGGGAATCCCAGAGTCCTGAGGGAATTGGCCGATGTAGTCGCCAAGCCGCTCTCCATGATATTTGAAAAGTCATGGCAGTCAGGTGAAGTCCCTGGTGACTGGAAGAAGGGAAACATTGTGCCCATTTTCAAAAAAGGTAGAAAGGAAGACCCTGGGAACTACCCACCTGTCAGCCTCACCTCTGTG
>BOSO01025693.1:0-20712 GCA_018403395.1 Gorsachius goisagi | reverse complement strand
TGTCCAACCTAAACCTGCCCTGGCACAACTTGAGGCCACGAATGCCTTGCTTTGCTGAATGCAGCAACCAGCTGATGACTGCACCTCATGCACAGTAGCCTTAACACAGTCAGGTAAGACCTGGAAAACCATCCACGCTCTTTGAAAGTCCTTGCTGAGTGGTGTCCTTGCCACCACTTCCTCCCAGCTCATTCTCCCAGAAGGAAGGTCGGCAAAGTTCACAAACCCTCTGCCCAAAAATGCTTCCCGCCTGGTAGAGCCAGATTTCTTGTTCTCTTACTCAGTCCTATCAGGAACACACAATCAGCTGTCCAGGAGGAATCCCCCCAAACTCAGTCACAGCTCAGCCCAGCCCAGCCACCGTCTCCATATGCTCTTCCCCCCGATATGGAGGAGCCCGCCCATAGCCATGATCTCTGAGCCTGAGAGGTGCAAGGCTTCCATGTGGGGTAAGCGTGTGCGTGGAGAAGAGTCAGGAGCTGCCAAACCCCAGTGCCACCCCCAGCACCTCCATTCCTGCACCTCTATCTCTGCACTAACTGACTGGGCAGCGATTCAACAGCCCACAGCGTTCACAGAATGGCAAGGGTTGGAAGGGACCTCAGGAGATNNGTTACACAGGACTTTGTCCAGGCAGGCTTTGAATATCTCCATTCTGACCCCATGCTCTCTCCCAGGACGGAGGACGCAGCGTGGCAGTGCCAACCCCCCACTCCAACCCTCCCAGATGTTTCTACTGCAACTACTGGCCCCAAGTTGCCATCTGTGTGCTTTGTGCCTTGGATGCTGGTGCAGTGGAGAGCCCTTGGAGGAGGGTTGTGCGTAGAGCTCTATCTCAGGTTTCATCAGGCTAAGACTTTGTCAGGAAACTGTAAAAATAGGACAGGAAAACTTAAAAAAGTTCTCCCTTTACTATTTCCTTTGAATATGTTTTTTCAGCATTTGGAATGTCTGGCCTTATAAACTGCCCCAGCCAGCTTTTTCTTTTCTGCAAAAGTCCAAACAGTTAAACATCAGGAATGCGGCTGTGTTTGTATGAGGTAAGGAAATGACTAGGTGGAGAAAGTATTCCATGAGAAAGGAGCCCTTTACGGAGACCCTCACGCTGTTCCCCCCGCATCCACCACCCCCCCTCCCACCAAAGCTGTCACGTATCGACGCGGCCTGAGAGGCTTAGCAGATATTTAGAGCTGGGTTGCGTGCTGAGACCTACGATCACGGTTGTACAATCTCTGCGTTTGCATTTAGTGCAAGAGAAATAACTGCAGGGTTTTCAGTTGGTCACTTTCGGTTGGTTGGTTAGCCGGTGGCTTTTGGATGCTGTTCCCTCATGGACTTTCCCATACGTTCTCTATGAGCAGGGCATGAATTGCTCCATTTTGTGCCAGGGCAGGTTTAGGCTAGACATTAGGAAAAATTTCTTCACAGAAAGGGCTGTCAGGCTCTGGAAGGGGCTGCCCAGGGAGGTGGTCGAGTCCCCATCCCTGGAGGTATTTAAAAGAAGGAGAGATGAGGTGCTTAGGGACAGGGTTTAGTGGTGGGATGGCAAGGTTAGGTTAACAGTTGGACGTGATGATCTTAAAGGTCTTTTCCAACCTAGACAATTCTATGGTTCTATGATTTATAAGTTATCAGCTCTCCCGGCAGGTCCCAGAGGGCACAGCCAGCCTCTAGGGAACACCCCCATCACAAGCAGCCAGAGTTTGGGTCGGAATCTTTTTGGGTAGAAGCTTGCAGAAGGATCAGCCAGATTAGTGCCCTGCCTGGGTTGCGTTGGCCATCGCTCGCTCCCGGCGCTGGCTGTTTGTCTTGCTCCAAAACCCCAGAAGGTCACAGACAGAAAGAATTGCAAGGCTGTGCTCCCATAGCCTGGGGGACCAAACCTCCTGCGGATGGAAATCATTTGCTGAAAATAGAAAAATAGATAACGGGCTCGATATCCACTCTCCTTGCTCTCCTGTACTCGGTTGCTGGACCTTTTAGAAAGCAAGGTGGAAGCCTGCCAAGGCCTGGGGCATGTGTTGGAGTGACCTCATCCCAGAGAGGTCTGTAGCTCCCCGGGGATTACTTACAGGCAACGTCTGTCCTTACTGTTTTAAGAAAAAGCCTTCAGCGAAAGCATTGTTTATTATGAGAAGGAATTTGATTTTTAGTGAAGAAAAATCTCTTCTTCCTTGCTGCTCTATTTATTTATTTTGTAAAGAAGGAATTCACCCAGCCCATGGCCCGTCTCACGAGGGGATTCCAGCCACACGGTGCCAGAGAAGGGGCAGGGTGAGGGTGCAGAGGAGTCCTCCTCCATCCCTTCACCTTCCTTTTAGCCTGGGCTCTGCAAATCTGCTTGCACGGCTGGGCTCAATCATCTTCGTGTTTCTAGGCCTGGTTTAAATAGCAATGAAAGCCGCGCAATTGTTCCTGTTTTTGCATCTTTACCCCTGGAGCTGAATTCCCATCGCAAGCATTAATTTTCTTGGTGACACCGTGCTGGGTGGAGAGATGTTATGGAAGCAGGGAAAGCTGTCCTTTTGCTTGTGAAAGTTTTCAAACAGAATGCTGCTCTTCAAAAGCGCGTTGTCAAAAACTACCCATTTCCCCAAAGGCATAGTAAGAACCAGTTAAAAGGGAGGAAAATGTTAATTTTTAAATGCCTTTCCCCCCCCCCCCCACACACAGTAAAGCAGTCCTTTAAACTGGGTATGAAATAAAGCTGTAAATATTTCAGGTGCAGACACCGTTTAGGTCCAGGTGTTACGAAACATTTGAAAAAGCCCTTGTTTATGGAAGCGTTCGGTTTGAGATCTCCTTCAAAGAACCCAGTCTGAGTCACCAATATTAACATTTCCTTGTGAAATAGGGCATGGAGTTGTGCTCTTTGGCCTCTTCTCCCTGGTAACGGGTGATGGGACGAGGGGAAACGGTCTGAAGTTGCGCCAGGGCAGGTTTAGGTTAAACATTAGGAAAAATTTCTTCCTCGAAAGGGTTGTCAGGCTCTGGAAGGGGCTGCCCAGGGAGGTGATCGAGTCCCCATCCCTGGAGGTATTTAAAAGAAGGAGAGATGAGGTGCTTAGGGACAGGGTTTAGTGGTGGGATGGCAAGGTTAGGTTAACAGTTGGACTTGATGATCTTAAAGGTCTTTTCCAACCTAGACGATTCTATAATTCTCTATATCCCGGGGAAACATTCCCTACAAAAGATTTCCGTTGTCTTCATTTAGCACTGGGGAACCGGAGCCTTCCAAGCGTTGTACGCAAACGTTTGATAGCCTCAGAGTGGTAATTCTAAATAGTCTGAAATGGATTATTCTTTTTTAACCAGACCAAGCTGCATTTCTGGCAGGAATTACAGGCACGGTTGGCAATGAGTAGTGCGTCCTTATTACCTCCTGTAGGAGGTGAGGCGGGTTCTGGCAAGGTGAACTTGGGTTAAGTAGGGTAGGCAAAGCCTGGGCAGTGTCCCCGGGAAGCACAGCACCCCACGTGCTGGACGGAGGGAAACGACGAGGTTTTTGTGCACTGGCTCGGCTGAACCAGAAGTGCTTGAACCCGTTACCGCACTTTAATGTCCCAGGACTCCACGCAGCGCATGGGTGAAGGCAGATGTCCACGGCAACCGTGAATCGCTCCTCCACTTATATCCCAGACACAACCTTTAACTTAGGAAAGTTAAAAATGTCTACAGGGATATTTTCCGGAAGCTGTTTGCAAGTGGGATAGCGTGGCTCAGTGTAAGAGCATGTGTAACGGCACAGCTCCCACCCATTAACTCCCCAAGGGTTTGCAGCTTGCAATGGCCAGGAATGACCATTTGTTATCTATAGGGGTTCCTAACGATCTCCATGACAACCAGCCAAACATGGAAACTGGGAATGAGGTCTGTTCCTGTTACACTTCCTCTTCTGAGCGTGCCGGGGGGCCTGTGTTGGCTGCAGGATTGGGTAGATAAGACTCACTATAGCCCCAACCTGGCTCTGCAGCATCTGTAAAAGCCCCTGGTCCGGGGTAGGTTGGTGCTTCAAAGCGGCCTCGGTGGGGTGGGGGTGGCAAGGGTTTGAAAACAAAGAGCATAGCGAGGAGTCAGATTTCTCCTGGGTAATGCAAACACGTTGACACTTCAACTCAGATTCCATGGTGCCTTTTGCAATTTGAGCGTTCCCTCTCCTTGCTGGCTGCTCAAGACAAGTAGGCATGAACAGTAACCTAATCTACCTCTACGGCGATAAGAAATGGGCTGAGCATGGTCTACTTTGAAATTAATAGGGCAAGAAAGAAATGAGATCGGTGCATGGATGAGGCTGATGATAGATGCTGGGAGAGAAGCTGATGGCTGTCCTGTGCTGAGTGTTTACTGTTTGCAAAACTGTATTTGGAGAGGTTAAGTGAAGCGGTGAGCTGGCACGTTGGGTTTTGCAGCTACGAGTGATTGGTGAAGGCCCCGATATGCACGGCCCCGCTGTGTGAAAACTCTCTTCTGTAGAGGTGAAGAGATTCTGTCTGATTCCCAGAATAAAGCCTGATCCAGTATTTCTTGCAATCTTTTAATGAGAACCTGCAGAGGGAAAGGGGGAATCCATCCATACCCTACCAGCCACTGTTACTGTACGGCTGAGTGAGCTCGAAGGAGGGAATAGGAAGAAATCCCAGCTTTCAGCGAGGAAGGCACCTCATCGCCATTTTATTAAAAACATCCCAGCAAAGACCAAACTTCTGAAGGACAACTACCTGCGACAGGGTTCCTGGAAGGTGGGATCCCATACATAGACTGTAAAAGGGCTTTAGACATCTCCTAAGCGTGCATATTTCCTTAGTAAAATTTGATTGGTGCCTCATTAAAAATTTAATAATTTGACCATTAAGATTAGCAACAGATGGGAGCTGGAATGCAGCCAGGCTTTCTGGACTCCAGACTGCAATTTCCTTGGCTTCGTTCCCTTCCAAAGAAGTAATCTACATATGAAAATCTATTTTTGTCAATTATTCGTTTAAAAGGGGGTGTTCTCCTTACAGTTGCGCTTTCCTTATCTATCTCAAGGAATTCTTGCATCCAGCCATGCATCAGCAAGATGGTGTGGGAGGTGCAAGTTTACCCCTTTCCTCTCGGTACGGTGCTGCCATGCATTGATTTTGGGTTATACATTTATGCGCTCTGACTTTCGCCGTCAGAGCCCTTTGTAGGTACATGCCACAGCGACGTCAGCCACGTCTTCTTCTCCACCCTTCTTTTGACTAGGGCAAGCCCTCTTTATCAGGTGTTTCTGCATTGTCCTAGGATTAATGAGCTTGTAAAATGGAGGACACTCCACATGGGCACTGCCACGTTCAAGCAGAGCTGCAGCCCCCCCGACCGCAGTTATCTGACACAGAGGCCCCACCTGCAACCACGCTGCAGCGCAACGCTGAACCAAAACCAACTCCAAAATGTAACGGCCCGGCTGGCTGACAAAGCCGTACAAGGGTGGACTGAGGGCCCTTGGCTGAGATGAGCTTATACCTCGGAGTTCTGGCAGTGTCCATAAGCTAAAATCCAGGGAACAGCATAGGAATGGGACAATCCTATATGATCCTCCTCTGTAGGACACTCCTGGGCTCCAGGCACCCATAGATCACAGCCTTTGACAATTCACAACATCCTCTCTTAGAAGAATTCCCCTTAGTTTATACATTGCCTGAAAAACCACTTTCCCCAATTTATCTTGAACCAGCATCACTTCTTATCCTTCTCTAATACCTCCTGGCTCTGCTCCTCCTTAGGTCACTCATGATTTTGTACCCCACTATCAGGTCTTCCTCCAGGTGCTTCTTTTTCAGATTGAGGACTGCTAACCAGTGCAGGGGTTCCTCCTATATAAGCCCTTCCACACCTCCCATCATTCTCATTACCCTTTTCTGATCCTTCCCCAATTCTGCTAGCTGCTTTCTGAGTTAGGGGCTAGAACTGCAAGCAGCCTTCAGGATGGAAGCAAACTCTTGAGTTTGGCGATGCTACTCTCTCTTCTGTTCTTTAGTCCTCTCCTAATGCTTTGGTGCAGTCTGTCAGCCTTTTTTTTAATTTGCTACTGAGTTGATTTCTCCGTTGGAATAGGATCACAAAGCAATTTCTTTCATAGCTCTCTGGGGATGATTGTTAAGCACTGGAAGGGGCTGCCCAGGGAAGGGGTCGAGTCCCCATCCTGGGAGAATTTAAAAACTGGGCAGATGTGGTGCTTAGGGCCAGGGTTTAGTGGTGGGATGGCAGGGTTAGGGGAATGGTTGGGCTGGGGGAGCTTAAAGGGCTTTTCCAACTTAAAGGATTCTGGGATTCTATGATTGTTGAGGAGATTTAAACTGTTCACTGGTGTAGTTATAGAAAGCTCTCCTTGGCCTTTGGCTCAAGGTTGAGGACTTGAGCAAGAGCCTCTCAGTTCTACAAAAAAAGACAATGGGTGAGAAAACAAATTTTGTTGCTTTCTTTCCTAGGACTAAACTAGAACAAACCACAGCATTAAACTTGGCATGGCGAGAGGACTGTGTGCTTTGGCATCTTGTTAAAATTTGGGTCAAAACCCCAAAGATGACTATTTGGTAACTCACCCTTGCAAACACGGTATATGTTCCTGTCCTGATTTCCAAACCCAGGTGTTTTTATGAGATCAGGTCACTTTTATACCAATATAACTTCAAAATAATTGGCGCTTTTTTTTTTCCCCTCGACCCCATCTTGCTGTTTACTTCTCACGACATCCACAGACCAAACTTCTTTTAACACTTTTTTTTTTTAGTTTTCCAGTATGACTGTGCTCCCAGCTGCTCAAGAGGTACAAATCAGAGGGAGCATTAAGCTGGAAATAAGCAATTATTGTGATAATGGATTCTTTCCCAGAGATGGAGGAGGGTTGGTTGTGTGGTTTCCATGCAGCTTATGCTTACCCTCATGCTAGGTGGGATAATTATAACGTAGATGAACCTCACATCATTTTTACTTGGTGCAAGCCACAGGCATGAGGAAGGCCCATCAGCACAGGCGCTGGCGGTCTAAAGCCCCCAGTAATTAGCTGATGAACTTTTACAGCCCAGGGTAAAGGTGCTCTGTCATGGTTTCATGGAAATGTAGGTTCTGCCAATGTGGCTGTCATGCAAACATACCTTAGGGGAGGAAGCTTTCTGCCTCAAACCATCGATTTAATGGTTTTCCTTGCTTTTTAGTATTTGCATGTGTGTGTCAGGATTTAAAAGGGAGCTGGTTGCAAAGATCATGTGTGGAAAGACTTACATCTGAGAACTTGCAGGCCCAGGAATGGAGTATGGGCAATGAGCTTTGCTTTGCTGTCTGTATTATCCTAAGACATTTCTGGAAACAGAACCACTGGTTTTAGATGTGGGTGCCAGTGCTGCCTATGCCTCAAGATTTGGGTATAACCACCTTCCACATGGGTTTTTTGTTGCTTCTCATGTCAAATCCAAGCATTTCACTGCAAAGGCAGCTGTGGGCTAATCTGGGTACTGATGCAGGGATTTGGGTTCACAGTCAATTACTAATTACTGGGTGCTCCAACATCAAAATTCCATAAGCAACTTAGCAAATCTCAGTCAGACTATCTGAAATAATGGCTATTTGACCACCACCTAACTTCTTTAGACAGTTCATGTGGAATTTTCTGGTCTGACAATAACATGGTGAAAGGTCCTTTTTCCAGCCACAGATCAAACACTTGCATGCAATCATCTATTCCCAGTAGCAGGAAAAAAAAAAACCCTTCTTGTTTAAGAATTTTGTTTCCTGATGAATGCCTGCTGGGCTAATATCCCTAATCAAGGGTCATGAGAGCCCAGACAGTGGCGAAACCACATTCCTCAGTGCAAACAAGCCCTTCAAAATCTTTTTGGTTTTAAGGATCCTTGTTGGGAATGAGAAACAGAGTGGTTGTTTCTGCAGCATCTGGGTTTTAAAGATTTAGGTAAAATTGCCAGGGGACCTTTGGGAGTTAAACTGAAGAAATTAATCATGATGACGTGCGTTACTGCAGGAGGTTGCCTTTACAGAGGCTGTCAGAGCGTAGAAATCCCTTTGTGGGATTTACAGTAGGCATCATGGGGAAAGGTTTGGAAACTCTCTTCCGGAAAGTTTTGCGGGTGAGATCTAGGATTCTTCTTCTGCAAGCCAAGTAGAAGTGATCTGGCAGGAAGATATCACCATTATCTTATATGTTTCTGTTACATGGACTGTCAGGCCCTAAGGCTGTCTGTGAGATGCTTGTACCACATCATCTCCATATGCACCTTTGCCCCTAACTAAAATGAAGTTCGATTGCTTTGCTGACCCCAGCGGTTCCACAGAAGAGGTGAACTCGCGGCCCTGAAATTGCCTCTTTGCCTGATTTCACACTTTTGAGATCATTCTAGGGCCAGTACTTAAAGGGAGTGACTCAAGGCATAGAATAAGCATAGTTCATGGGATGAGCCTGAGGGAGACCAGGAAGAGCCTGCTTGGAGAACCTCTAGAGGATCACATGAAGCATACAGCACAAAGAAGGTTACCACCTCCACTACTGGTCTCCAGCTTGGTCTTAAATTTTCTTCTTTTCATGATTGCAGATTTTTTTTTTTTCCAGAACTTGTTGACTTTGCCCCTGAATGGCTGTGCTGGTAGGAAGGGGAACAGGCACTCTGTCTGTTAGACCAAAAACCTTGTGTTTGTGTCTTAATCTAACTTGTGGGTGTTGTTGTTCTCCCTCAGACTATCGTACTGGTCCCTGCTTTAGCCAAGTAAATAACCAGATGTGCCAGGGCCAGCTCAGTGGGATCGTCTGCACCAAGACCATGTGTTGTGCCACCATTGGACGGGCCTGGGGTCACCCATGTGAGATGTGCCCAGCCCAACCTCACCCCTGCCGCCGAGGTTTCATTCCCAACATTCGCACTGGAGCCTGCCAAGGTAAATGCCATCAATATCTAAAGGGTGTTCTCTTGTCCATCCTGATGTGTGCTCAAAGGGAAAGCGATGGATGATTGCCAGGAGCCCCGAACCAGAGAACAGTTCTCTGGGTAAACTTTGCTAAATCTGCTATTGTGTGTCCCAGAGCATCACCATGGACCTTGGGTCCCTCATGGGATCACCTACGATCATCTTACCTCACTTACAGATTCTGGCCATGTTGTGGTTCTCAGGTGCCATTCCTCCACCCTGCAAGATGTAGTGAATCAAACTACTGTTTCTCCAGGTTTAAGACTCCCATATACCCTCGTTGTGTGGTGCTGCTATTGTTAAAGCTTCTGTCCCAGCACTGGAACATGATCAGCACTTGTATCAGGTGACCAGTGCTCTGTAAATTGTAGCATTGGTTCAAAACAGAAGCCATAACTCCTTTGAGATCACATGAGCAATTAATATGTACATAAATCGTGTGCTTAGAGCTTGCATTCAATGTCTAGGACACTCGGGCATAAACAGCATAAACTCCACTGAGTTCCCATCAGCAGATCCCATTGGCAGCCTTTCTGGAGCTGCTGTTGCTTCTCCCCACTGATGGGTTGCAGGTGTCTCCATGCAGAGTTGCATGAATTCCTTTCTGCAGCTGCAACTAATTTCAGCCTTTACCTGCCACAATCAAAAGCCAAAATTACAGTCCAAATCCCACATTGGCCAGTGTTTGTAGGATAAAATTGGGAAGGCTGGAGAGGAGAACTCTCCTGCTGTCTATTTTAATCTGCATTTTATGGCCCCAATCTCTTCAGGAGACCCTGGCCTATTTAATAATTTGTCACTTGCTGTTACTGCAAGCAGAACAGGGATATAAATAATATCTGCAGCATGTGAGCGTGCTGGTTCTAGCAATGAGTACTGAGGCTTCCTGAGGTGCTGTGGAAAGCACAGTGTCCCCTCACAGGTGGGGAGACCATGGCTGCAGGGTGAACCTTTCTGGGATGGGGCTGAAGAGCAAAGGCTTATTGTCCCTAGGTTCCCCTCTCTGCCCTGCAGCTGAAGGCAGGAGAACGTCCCACCAAACCAACTCTCATCCTCAACTCAGCTACCAACCTGGGATGAACCGTGATAGGGTAGACACATTGATGCTTGCTTTGGAAAACTTTAGCATACTTTTGCCTCCCTCTTGCCTGTGTGGATCAGCCAGCAACACCTTTACATCCATTTTCTGTCCTTCACTTAATCTCTAATGTAATTTGATGGGTAGTTGCATCAGGAAATGTAAATCCACCTACTTGGAGTAAAGCTGCTTCTTCCTCATAGCAGTCCCACCGTGCTGGGATTGAGCATTGATTTGTTGCAAAGGCTGCGCTTTCTAACATCTTTCCTCATCTCCCTGCAGATGTGGACGAATGCCAAGCCATTCCTGGCCTCTGTCAAGGTGGTAACTGCATCAACACAGTGGGTTCTTATGAGTGCAAATGCCCTGCGGGACACAAGCAAAGCGAGACCAGCCACAGATGCGAAGGTAAGATCGCAGGCTTCTGCACGGCCTCACCAGGCTGCTCAGCCCTGGCTTCCCAGGTACGCTCCGAGAGCACAAAGCCCCACTGAGAATCCCCCTGTGCACAGGGCACCTCCAAGGCTGGCAAAGTAGAGATGTGGAAGAGCTCCCATGCCAGCCTTGAATCCTAGCTCCCAAGCAGGAGGGAGTACTGCAAGCACCAAGGCCTGATAGAACATGTACTGCAATAGGAATTTCTGAGCTGTTTGTTGCTTTGCACAGTACAAGGCAAGGAAATGAAGAATAGAGCTTGTCTGATCTCTTAAACTAGAAAGAGGTGGGTTTTTTATTTCATGCAGGTGTTATCTGGAAGATATTTTAATGGCAATACAGACTCACTGAACAGAGGGGACCTCTGGAGGGCTTCAACCTCCTTAGATCAGGGCTGGCTTCAAAGCTAGGTCAGGTTGCTTATGTTGTGTGGTTTGTTGAAGCTTTGAAAACTCAAATCTTCTCCCAGGCTTGCACCACTGCCATGGTGAGGATTATTTTCCTTCTGTGCACTGGATATTTATCTTTTTGCAGCTTGCAACTTGTTACCTCTAGTTCAATAGAGTAACTGGGAGGAAGGCAAAGCAGGTGGAGTGTGCTTAGCTGGGATGCTGATGGAATAAGACAATCGGAAATAATAGCATGGCTCTCGGTGCTCTCCAGAAGATCTGGTTCCATGAGATGAGGGTATGGAGCAAGTCAATGCAGTGTTGCTTCACTGACTTGCTATTCCAAACTGATATGTTGGCCGGAACCTGAACCTTGTCCTTGAGTACAAAGCAGGCACAAGGGAAAATTTGGAATTGGAGACATGAGATGCCAGCGTGCCTGTGATCATCCCTCCTTTGAGCCAGTGGCCCGATGCTGTCCCAGCCCCACAGGGGAAGCCTACCTCCTTGCCAATCCAGGATTGTTTGCTAACAGCCTGCCTGCTGTGCCTGGTTTTCCTCTCTTTATGGTTACTTTTGTGGGATGCACCTTACTCGTCTTCTGCCGAGTTGTAAATAGGCAGTGACCTTTTCAGCCTCCGCATCTCTCTTGGAAGTCACATGGTGCTTCAGAGGCACGGTTTGTGCTTAGTTAGGGATGCTCTAAGGTGTTACTGCCTAAGCAGTAGCTACAGGGCTACTGTAGCACGAGGCCAAGCAGGGGGGAACGCAGTCTGTGCTTCTCAGCATCAGCCTTAGCCTGGTCCTGTGGGCAGCCTGAGGGGTGCAGGCAACTTTCAAACTCTCTGGAGAAGTCCCCAACCTTGTGGGAGGGAACTTTACAGAAACTCCTCTTTGCCTCTTCTTCAGCACAGAAGTTGGAGGAGTTAATTAATAACCATCTAAAAACACCTCAGAGGAGGACCCAGATGCCTTGCCCAGATGTGCAGGTGCAGCTCGGCTCTGAACGTGTGGGCAAGCTGATCGGCAGTTTTGGCAGTCAGATCCCCGTGTCTGGAGGTAGGACTGCAGGAAGCAGAAAGGACTGGTCTCAACAGCTGAGCAGGCTCTGGTAAGATGGTGCAGAGAGCGTTTCTGCATTTCCCCATTTTCAAGGGAAATACATTCCAGGTGGGTAACAGAGTTGCTTAGAAATGGCCAGATGACTGATCCTCAGACCAGAGGGCTAGTTTCATTTGGGGTGTGAAAATTTAACAGTGTTAAGACCCATTGTGGTAGCCAAGGCAAAACTCTGTCTGGTTTTGGAGGCCCCTGGCTCTTTGCTCTTGGACTCAGGATAAGCTGGTCTACTGTATTCCTTGACTAAATTCAGGACTTGCCTAGACAGTGAGAGGCAATGTCTTGGTCCGTGATGTAGTCAAGTGCTTCTGTACATGCTTCTGTAGTCAAGGCAGAGCACAAGCAAGGATTAGGTGCAACCAGTGTATTGACATTCATAGTGCCACCAATGTGAGTCTTATTCATAAGAGTCCTGCTCCAGTTCCTTAAGGTGTGGTCTCAGCATCTCCTTTACCACTGCTCAGCTCCTTTATCATGTCTTGGAGAAGTGTGAAGACCTCCATGG
The DNA here is from genome assembly GCA_018403395.1 of Gorsachius goisagi. Taxonomy (NCBI): domain Eukaryota; kingdom Metazoa; phylum Chordata; class Aves; order Pelecaniformes; family Ardeidae; genus Gorsachius; species Gorsachius goisagi. Next base: position 8,249 of record BOSO01025693.1, on the reverse strand, counting down.
GAAGGACACGCTCTCCCCAGGCGTCTTGCAGCAGTTTTCATGGGCCAGATGCATTACCTTGCCAGGCAGGCGGCACCTCTCAGAAGTAGGGGAATAAACATTTGCTGTATTTTCCAAACATCTGGCAAATGAAAGGAAAAACAGCATTAAACTTTTCCTGCCCTGGATGTTAAAGCTCTTTCCCGCATACCCTAATGAAGCCCTGCTGGCCTGTGTTTGCCACTTCAGGGGTGACACGTGTTGGTTGTGCTGGTGTGACTGCTTCCCACCTAGCTGGGCTTTGGGAACCCCACCTCCCTTTCATCACTCTCCAAGGCTCTCTTGTAACCAAGACAAGGGATGATGAATACACTAGAAGTTAGACGTTTAACCTGGAGTTTGTTTCCAGGTGGCAAAGTTATTTATGGTGGCAGAACTATAGGGCAGCTATCTATCACACAGAGAGCACTTAAAGCAGCCGCCATGGAAGCAGGGCAACTTGAGCAGTCACCATGGAAGCATTAAAGCACCCCCATGGCACTGTGGGTTCGACAGTGCATGTTGTCCCATGGGGTTTCTCCCAACGGTCAGTTCTCGGGGAAAGGAGCATCACTGCTTCCAGGTGGCTGTTCCCATACCCCCACCCTCCTGTGATCCAGACATTTTCCTCCCTAGTATAACTCTAGTAGTCTCTGTGTCAATGCGTGCTATTTGGCCCGCGTTCAGCCCTTCAGAAAAACTTTTCCAAAGTGAGACACCAGCTACAGAGGTTAATCCTTCGATGGGGGATGGACATTCTTTTATGTTGAGAAGACATCTGTGTCTGTGGATCTTCCTTGGCAGGATGCCACTAGACTTTCTAAATTTTTAACAGAAGGGTTTGTTGCAGTGCTCTGGCATCCAAGGACTTGGAACTGGTAGAATCCAAACCAGCCCTTTTATGTGCATTTCAGGTGAAGAACCAGTTCCCCAAATCCAGTGATGTCCCATGCAGTTTGGCTGGCCAGTGGGCGAAGGCTGCACTGCACTAAACTGTGGGCCTGACCTCAGGACACAAAAAATTGTTCTTGCCTTGGTCTGCCTCACCCGTGCTGGCTGGGGACCAGGCGAAGCACATATGAAATCAGTTTAGCTGGAATCTCCTCTATACCAAGATTAAAAACAAACCATTGTCTGAATCTGTCATCCAGATGTGAGGGGCCTCTGCATGGGTCCCCACTTCCCAGAACGCCTGCAAAAGCAGCATGATGTGGCCATAAACAGCTTCCTTTCACTCTCCTTCCTTGGATGGCCATAAAAAGAGACATCTTCAGCATCTATGGTGTCTGTTCCGTCACTTATCTTGCCTCAATTCCTATAAGGAGACCACCAAAAGAGGATGCTTGCCTTTGGTAGGATTTATTGACCTAGGGGTCCTTCTGTAAGAATGACATAAACATGAGGGATGCTCTAAACTGACAGGGTTGAGATTGTTTTTGAGGGCTTGTTTCCCAGACGTGAATCACCAGCATGTCCCCACCAGGCAGTCGGGAGGTGAAGAACCTTTGTCTGGGTTATCACTGCTCCCCTCTAGGATATGTACCCCACGGGAGTCACTAAAACTATGTGAGCAGGGGAAGAGAGAGCCAGCACCTTGTAAGGGGTTCATCTGATGCTAACACTTTGTAATCCTAGGAAGATCTGGGCCCTGGCTTGGAGCTTGCTGCATGCTCTGATAACGCTGGGAGCGCAGTTTGTTACCGCTGGTAAAGCCCCTAATTCCCCATTTGCTGAAATCTCCATGCTGCCGAAGTAGCCACATCAGTCCCAGCCACCTCCACACTGGGCTTTTCATCAAAATAACGACCCCAACTGTAAGAGGATATTGTCTTTATCCAGGTGTGCTCCAAACCTAAAATCTCAAAGCTGGAGGAGTTCCCTTGTTCCCTCTGTTTGCGCTAACTTTATAGCTGGTGAAAGGAGGGATTTCTCAGCCTGCACTGAGACCATCTTGCTTTAGGAAGAGGAGATGGTTTCTTTTTTTTTTTTTTTTTTTTTTTTCAGATCTTTCAGGCTTTCAGATTCCTTATCCAAGCCTACCATCCCAGAAATATTAAAACTAGATTAAATGCCTGTGTTAAATTCTTCCCTAGTTCCCGGGAGCTTGTATTTTCTGCTTAGAAGATTCCTCCTGGGGAGTGAAGTCAGCAGCTGGGATTGCGTTTGAGCCAAAGGTCAGAGCCGGTGTCACTGTGTCTGCTGATTAATGAGGTCTCCCTCATTAGCGCAGCAGCATGTACCACTAATCTTCTTTGGGCTGTTTATGGGTGGGAATAGGCAGGAGTAGAGATAATGTTGTTTGTTTCCCATAGTGATGCTTATCTCTTAACACAAATGGCACCTGGAACCAAGGCTCCGTTTTCGGTCCCTGAATCCCTGAAGAATAAAGATGCTTTTCTTATGTGAGATCTTCTATGCTGATAAGGGAGGGCGAGCTCAGGTCTGGATCTCCCAGGCATGCGGGGGGGCTGCAGCTGGATACACTGGATGAATTTGGGTCAACCCCAGAATGAAAATGCTGTCCTCTTTCTAGCTGCAAAATGTGAAAACGTGCATACGACATCAAGTTTGGATTTGAACCTAAAGATCCTCCAAGTTCAGGGTTACTCAGTTCCAGAGTTATTTCTGCAGCTCATCTCTAATGAATGTGACACTTTCAAATAGTGCCTTATTTTATGCCTTTGTTCATTGTATTCAGAGGGAGCTCCAGGGATCAAGAGTTCCTGAGCTTGGGGCCGTGCAACATATAATGAGAAATTTCTGGCACTGAGAGTTGCCTGCTCACTTTCTGAAAGATAGAAGCAGTCTATGAAACACAGCAGTGGAAGGGGGGGGTGGATTGAGGGTGGGGAAGGATGCTCTCTTAACCAACGCTGGGGATGAGGCTGGCTTTGCAAGGGCTGAAGAATTGCATTTATATTGTGTTTATACAAAAAGATGAGCAAGGAGGGCAGGCTTATGGCTAAACTGAGAGATGCTACGCTTGGCTTATGGGGCAACTGGAAAAGAGCAGGATCTGTCGGGGTCTGCGGGGGAACGAGAAGTGTGAGTGCTGAGAGACGGGTGCGCTTAGATCCACCCGACTTCTTAACCCTGATGGAAGGAAAGGATTGCTGAGGAGGACACGAGAAAGCACTCCTGGCAATAATGGTGCAAAATGAAGAAAGGAAACATCAAAGCTTGAAACCGGACACATCTTCCTCCTACAAAGACCTTTATCAATAAATCGTGGGGGGGTGGTGTTACACAGAGTGACATTTTTAAATTATCCTGGAAGCAGCCATAAAAATTACACTTAAGGGAACAATTCCATGGCATGTTCTTATGGGTGGAATCACTGACTGAAAAAAAGCTTTTCCTTCCATAATTTTAGTGGTTCTCTGCCAGTAATTTAACTTCTTTCCTTAATAGCCCTTCCTCCACGGCATAACCAAATGCTGAGCCAGCTCCATTATCAGCGGAGCATGTAATGCCAGTACCTCACCCAGGATGCTTTCCAATGCCCCATAAAGAGTGAGTGTCTCATCCAAAATTGTTCTCCAATGGTAACATACAAGATACAAAAAAAGTACATGGAGAAACACCAGGCAAGGGAGTGAAAGGCACCATGTGCCTTGTACAACAAGCTCTGCTCAAATCTGCCCAGGGTAGGTCCTTCTTGATGGTCTTCAGCATCTCCAGGAGACAGATTCTGCCAAGGGAGAACAAATCCTTTAATTACAGATCTCACCTCTTTTTAGCCTCCCCTTTCTATTTAGCATTCGTAGGGTGACATGTTAGATGCTACTTTAGGTCCCTACAGGCTAGTCTTCTGTCACTACCCCCCAAAATTCCAAATTTTCTAATGGAGACAAGGCTCTGGTTTTTACTCTGTTGAACCCCATTTGCGTTTCTGAATTGGAGGGAGCTTTCCTGCCTTTCCCATGAGGAGGCTGGCCCACTTTCCTCCCGAACGGAACGTGATAGCCATTTTATTAGCGTGTTTTCAATTTTCTTACAAAATGTCTACAGAAGAGCTCATTGTTTGGATCCATTTAAAGCTCATTTCCATGGATTTGGTGTGGTTTGGAGGGTTCCATTACTCTCCTCTGTGGTTTCTTTGTGCTTTCTGGAAGGGAAGGTCTGAGAGTCCCGTGTGCTGCACGAGAGAGGGCTGATGAGGCATGACCTCTGCTACGTGACACAGAGATGTTTTCTCCATCAAGTCCTGTTTTTTTAGCAGAGGGAAAGGTTGGGGTTTCAACATGTCTGTGGGCACCCGTGTTGGATGGGCTTTGCAGACTGCAACTCTCTTTCTGAAGCTCTGTAGCCTTTGGCTTCCAGCATTTTCAGCCTTAAAGATCAGGCCAACTCCAACCCAGCGAGTTGGAGACCAGGTCCAAAATCAACGTTTGCATTGAATTCTGCCATTGTCTGAAGAGCAGAGTGCGCAGAATATTGCTTTAATTTTTAACAGAGAGTTGGAAAAGTCGTGAAGTAGCCAGGATGGAGTTGGAAGAATTCCCTGCCCGGAGCTGGCAGCGGGGTGTTAATGAGAGGTGTACATACCCCTCCCACTGTGTCAAGCTCTCCGTGGACTCCAGCTCTGAATGAATCAAACCCAGGAGACGCTTTACAAAGAGAAAATTAAGAAGGCAAATGCGGTGGGGAAGAACTGAAACAACAACATAAACCCAGAGCTCAGTTTCTCAAAGTACAGGATGTGCGAGCAGGCTTGAGAAACTCTGGCTTTATTTTGGCTTTTGGGGTTGCTAACGCTGCTCTCATCTGAGCTAGGATTTTCAAGGGGAAAAAAACGCTGCAGTTCGATTTAACCTTTTGAATTAACTCTGGTTTTCCTTAAGAAGGGAATGTAGTGGCTGCCCCCACAAACACGGACGTGGTTTTCTGGATGACTGACGCAACGTCCTAAGTATTGATCTAATCAGGTGCCTGCCTCTCCTCTGGCCCCTAGACCTCTGATACAGCAGCCTTCGGGAGAGATACTCAGACGTTTTAAGCTGTTATTTCTAATAGTACAACCGGCTTTTGCTTCAGAAAGCTCTTACCCTTCCAGTGTTCTGCAAATTGTAACCAAACACAGGCCTGTAATTAAATGACAGGGCAGGCTGTAGTGATAAAATCTCTTTCGCTGCAGGGGCCCAGGTGGGGGAAGTGTTTTCCGTAGATTTGCATTGCTGCCTTCCGAGGTTTCAAGTCGTGTCTGCCTCTTGGAGAGGCTCCGAGCATCAAAGAGCTTTAGGAGCACTGTAAGGGCAGAGGAGATATCTCCACTGCTTGCAAAAAGCGGCTGAATTCTTCAGCTAGCTGAAAGCAGAATTTGAGAGTTCCTAAGAAGCCGAACAGGAATGCACCTTCCCCTTTTGATATACAGGCATATAACGTGCCCTGTACACTTGGGCTTAATTTTGTGCACGTTGAAATGGAGGTTTCACTCGATTCCGCTGGACTCAGAGTTGCAGCCAAAGTAGAGCAGGAGATAACAGGTTGTGTGAGCAAGGAGGAGAGACTGAAGGTTATTTCTTTGACCACATGAAGCACCCGGGGGGAGGTCTCTCTCCATACCATGTGCCTCACTTCAAAAGGCAGCTAGGCTCATCTTACTTAAAAAAAATTTGTTGTCGGTGTCCATGGCTGAGCTGGGTGGGATGAATTTCACCGTGTCTCACTTTGCAGGGAAAAATCATCGCTGTTAGGGCACAAATCTTCTGCTCTGTTTAGACATTTCCGTTCAGGTGTGATGAATTACTGCCTGGATGAGATTTCCTCTTTCTGCTGAGTGCAGATGGCACCTAGAAAAAACTCCGACGGAGGCGCCTGTTCTGGAACCATCTAACACATCTGACCACAACTCAACATGCGCCACTGTCCAGGTCATTTCTGCAGTCTTTTCCTCTTGAGTTCTAACAGCGTAGACCCTCTTATACCTCTTTTCCCTCCAAGCAAGGTAGAGACTTCAGGGCGATGCAAATTAACCATCTGATATCCGTGGCTGTTCCACCCTGCAGCCAAAGGCTGGTGTAGTGGGGTCATAGAGCCTGGGACGCAATGGCAGGTGGCCACTGGCAGCCTCCCTGATTTTAGAGAGAAGGATGACATTTAGGATATGTTTCTGGAGGACCGAGGATGATAGTGGGTCCCTGAGAGTCACCTCTCTGCAGCCAGATTTCACCCCCCCCTTGCCCTCCCTTGGATTTGTGCCTATGCTGGGGAATCCTCCTACTGACATTGCTAGGTGAGTTGGAAGAGTCTGAGCCTTGGAGAACTAGCCCTGTCCTGGGGTACGTAGGCTGAAGATTATTTACCATTGGTGTACGTTTGTCCACTTAATTCTAGCCTGAATTTATAACGTCTCAGCTGAATTTATAATGTCTTGACTTCAGTTTGCATCTCCTCTTTTTGAGACTGCAGAGCACTGTGCTCTCACCATCGTCTTTGCGTGTCTCTTCTCTATGAGCCCATCACATCCTCCCAGTTTCTTGGATAAATGTAATTAAGCCCTGTTAGTCCCTTAATGTCAGGCAGTTTGTTCCAGGCCTTGAGTCGCCCCCGTAGACTCCGAACCCCTCCATTTTGTTAACACCCTTGTAAGAGCTGGCACCACACAGAGCTGTGGCATCCAGGAATGGTCCTGGTTAAGAGGTAACATCACCTGCTCGGTGTTCCTCCCATCCATCTCCAGGGCTGCACTAGCAGGGCTAGCCACTGCATGGCACTGTGAGATTGCAGTCAGGCATCTCCTTCCCAGCTCAGATTCAGGTTCACTCTGGACAGGACACAGCTCACCGCCCCTCTGGGTGGCCCACACCCATTTCTTACAGAAATTTCTTGCCCATTTCTCGGATCTGTCACTGTGGCTCAGAGCCATCGGCACAGCCCGGTCTTCTGGCTCCCAGCATGGATTTCTTCTGGTCCCTGCCTTGCCCTGATGGGGCGGGTTCAGGTAACTCTTCCCAGTTGCCTTCATCGCTGAGGTCTGCTGGATGAGCTCCTCCAAAGGCGCCCTCCATCCCCACTCCCAGATGAGAGGTCTTTGCTCCTCTGTTTTTGGTTTTTTTTTTGCAGATTAGTCTTTGCCCTGCGGCAACTCTAACTTCCACACATGCTAATGCCATCAGGCTCTGTGAGGCTGCAGTGCTGTTCACATCAGAAAAATCCCCTCCAAGGAGCAGACTTTGACCGGTTCCTTTTCATTACTTTCCTGCCAGCCCCAGGCAGCATCTGAATTGCATATAAAAATCCCCTTATCCATTCACAACAGCACGATAGATTTAAAACACAATAAATAAAGTTGCTTAGCAGAAATAATTTATTTTGCCAATTGCCAAGATGCTTCTTTTTTTTTTTTTTTTTGCCACTGTAAAAACTATCGGGCAAATATTCCTCCTGTCTTTTACCACCACCTGGACCGTGACCACCAAGCAGCTGCTTTAGGTAGATTAATTAGAGGTTGGATCTAATTCCATCTCAGCTTCTGAAACAGGTTTCAGATGGCAATAGAAAAAAAGAAATCTACAACCCTGCTCTCAGACAAGTCCTTAGAGTCCGGTGCCCTGCAAGCATGGCTGGACCCTGTACATTTAATTATATTGACATTTTGGTCAAAATCTGTTGAAAACAGATTGCCCTTTTCAAAATAGCTCATTTGCCACTCTGTTCCCTTTGATTTTCCAAGTTTCAGGTCCCAAGCGATAGCGTCTCTATCATCTGTAGAGGTACTTGAATTTTCTGCTCTGTCCTCACCCTTTTCTGCTGCAGTTTGACTTTTCTTAAGCTGCAGCTTTCAGGCTTTCTGTGTGGTTTCCCATCTGTTGTTAACTAAAACTTTCACAAGGATATGAAGCTCTTTAAATACTCAGTATAAAAAGAGCCAAAAAAATAATTAACTCAAGAATTTTCTCAAGGTTGTAATATAAATGGCCTGGAAAGTTTGGAGAACTCTACAGCTCTCAAGCAAACCCTACGGTGTCTCATCTTTCCCGCTCAGTTCTTCCAGCATGGATTAAAATCTAACTCTGAATAAGATTTCAAATATAGATGCTCTGTTTCAGGATCCAGACCCAGGTATCCAGGAGCTTTTTTGTGTTCAGGGTTGGGCCCCTCCCTCCACGAAGGACCTGGAAGGGCTGGAGCGTGTCCAGAGAAGGGCAGCGGAGCTGGGGAGGGGTCTGGAGCCCCAGGCTGCTGGAGAGTGGCTGGGGGAGCTGGGGGTGTTCAGCCTGGAGCAGAGG
>BOSO01025691.1:7218-32269 GCA_018403395.1 Gorsachius goisagi | reverse complement strand
CATGCTCTAGGTGGCCCTGCTTTAGCAAGGGGGTTGGACTAGGTGATCTCCTGAGGTCCCTTCCAACCCTTGTGATTCTGTGAATCCAGTAGGGAGCTTCACTGCTTAAGGCGCTCTCTTTTCGCACGGTCTTTTTTTCTTCCCCTCTCCCACCTCTTTTTTTCATTTTTAGTGTTAATAGCTGGTGGTTTGAATTGCTACTGTTAAAGTAGTTCAAGTTTTGAAGTTGCTCCAGTACTTCAGAAGACAAATACCTACAGTAATGATGGAGCGTCTCGTGTGCCTTAGCATGGGCTTACAGTGCCATGCTAGAGGTCCCTAGATGTTTTTCTTGTCTTCTACTTAATGCTTCATCGAGGTGCAGGGTCTCCTGCAGATCCTGGATCCCATCTACCAATCCTGTGCAAATATTTTGGATGCTGCATGGCAGCTTCTGAAATTATGCTGTCTGGGCTTAGGTGCCCAGATGGTTCCCTGGTGTCTTCTCATAAATGAAGTTCTTTAAAACCAGAATTTATTTAGAATCTCTGGGTGTAAAATAGCAGAATTGAATTTGTTCAGTGCTTGATTTTTTTTTTCTTCCTCCATCAGCTTACCAAATATTAATCAAAGGTTTTTAATCTTTGTTATAACTACTGGAAATGGAATGGCCTGCCATTCTATCCTTACTAACCTACAGCCAAATACATATTTCAGGCTTAATTCTTCACTGAGGCTTTATTCAAATGCACACGAATCAGGGGAAAGACGACAGTATGTAGGATACATCCATAGCTAGTAAAAATACACAGCTAGGTAAGCTTCTCAGCGAGCAGGTGAAAGTGAGGATAGCTACATCCCGTCCTTTTTCTGAGTTGGAAAGGAGATACCAAGAACTATTTATACCTGAAATTTCTTTTTCTGTGTACAGCTGTAAGATGTAAATTTCCAGTTCTATTCTGAGAGTTCATGTCAGTGTGGTAGATGGATAAAAATAACGAGATATACTTATGGCTAGACTGGGATGGCTTGTTCTTGTTGCGTGATAACTTGCTGCACAAGTATTTTTAGCAGCCAGTGGAAGTATTAGAGTAAAATCCTTCCTAGTGCTAGAAAAGAACTCAGAATCCACAACTGTAGGTGATATCGGTAAACTGCAGGCTTTTATAATTTGTGGATTGCAATGCACAGGTGAAACGTGAAAAAATAAGTGATTGCTTAACATAAAGCATTCAGTATCCATAATTCAATTGGAAAGATGGCCTGTATTTAAATTGGTGAATAAGGTGATGTTACAGAGTCTGAAAAATGGGCTTAATATTTGTACAGGAAGAAGGTAATACATGCTTCTATACAGAAATGTGTTGCAGTACTCTGTAGATTGTCAGTTTTAATTAGACCACATTTGTGTAGTGGGGTAAGGGAACACTGGAAGTTGGTTTATTCCATTGAATTGTACTCTAATATGTGTTTCTTTTCAACTTGAAATTGTTCCACGATAGAACAGAAACTTAATTCTATAATGGAGTACATGCACTCAACATTAACAACCGGGCTTGTTTCACCTGATATTCTGTATATCTCTACTCGCACTATGTACTCTGTATATACAAATCAAGATACTATTATTAGCTGTAACTTTCTGTGATAAAACAGATAATTTTTTTTTAAACTATTTTGGAATAACTTAATTCCTTGATGCATGTTTTGATGCATTGTTCCTTTCTTTATTGTATGGTGTTGCTGGGGGAAATTGCAGGATCCAGAGATGCAGCGTTTACTTATTGACTGTGAAAATTGCAGTGTGACATTGAACTCCAGCACTGTGGTCACCGGGGAAGGTAGACATGGGACATCGGCTATCAGCTTCCTTGGGGCCTTGCGAATACCTGTGAGTGCATGTGCTGTTCTTGCCTGTTCCTCTAAGAATTAAGTTTTGCCTCAAAATTTTATTTCCATTAAGTTCTAGATAGAGTGGTAGATGATGTTAACTTTGCATCACAAGCTTTGATTGGCAACTTTGGTGTATATAGGCTAAAGCAGATTCTGGTACACAAGACAAGGTGTGCCCCTCTCAGAGGAGGAGTGAAAATAGATACAAGAGTACTTTCTTCCCCAGTGAGCAGATGGCATAAGTTCATTGGTTGCATTGTAGAAGCTACAAGTGTCTAGGCTCCAGTACCCATATAAACTGCTCTTTTTTTATATCATTATATATTTTTATATATTATATATATAATACATATATAAAATATATTTTTTTTAATCATTATAACTAATACTAGAGCAGCCTATAATGTAAAATGCATTTTTTGCCTCAGTCTTTAATAATATTGGTAGACATTGGGCTGCCTGGTCCCCTGAGTCAGAGGACCACGAGTGCAGGAACAGTGAGTTTCCATTTGTGGATGCTGAAATTGTAAGGGATGTTTACAAGTCCGTGTGGCCTGGTGGGATTCATCCCAAAGTACCGAAGGAACTAGTGGGTGTTATGGCAGGAACCCTCTCAATCATCCACCAAAGGTTATCCACCAAAGGCCTTGGGAGTCTGGGGAGGTCCCTGCTGAGTGGAAACCAGCCAGTGTTATTCCAGTCTACAAGCAAGGCATGAGAGAAGGCCCAGGGAACTACAGGCCTGTTAGTCTAACCTCAGTTCCTGGAAAAATTATGGAGAAGATTATACTGGGTACTATTAAAGAATAACGCAATCTTCAGGCACAGTCAACGTGGGTTCACAAAGGGAAAGTCCCATTTAACTAATCTGATATCCTTCTATGATAAGGCCTCCCACCTAGCAGATGAAGGGAAGGCAGTGGATGTAGTTTTTCTGGATTTTAGTAAGGCTTTTGATACTGTCCCTCACAGCATCCTTCTGGCCAAGTTGTCCAACTGTGGGTCCACAATGCGCTGGGTGAAGGGCAGAGCTCAAAGGGTTGTAGGGAATGGGGCTACATCTGCCTGGTGACCAGTCACCAGCAGCGTTCCTCAGGGTTCAATTCTAGGGCCAGTGCTGTTCAATATATTTATCAATGATGTGGGTGCAGGAATTGAATGCACAATTAGCAAATTTGATGATGATACCGACCTGGGAGGTGTTATTGACTCTCTTGAGGGACAAGAGGCCTTGCAGAAGGACCTAAATCAATTGGAGCATTGGGCAATGAATAATGGCATGAAGTTTAACAAGTTGAAATGTTGGATTCTGTATCTAGGATGGAGTAACGCCAGGCACAAGGATAAATTGGGAGAGGAGTTGCGGGAGGGCAGCCCTGCAGAAAGGGATCTGGGGCTGCTGGCTGAGAGCAGGCTCAAGTGCCAGCAGTGGCCTGGCAGCCACAAGGGCAAACCCCATCCTGGGGTGCATCAAACACAGCACAGCCAGCCAGTTGAAAGAGGTGATTATCCCGCTGTATTCAGCGTTGGTGCAGCCTCACCTGGAGTGCTGTGTGCAGTTCTGCACCCCTGTCATGGTTTAACCCTGGCTGGCAACTCAGCACCACGCAACCACTAGCTCACTCCCCCCACAATGGGACAGGGGAGAGAATCAGAAGAGTAAAAGTGAGAAAACTCATGGGTTGAGATGAAGGCAGTTTAACAGGGAAAGCAAAAGCCACGCATGCAAGCAAAGCAAGGAATTCATTCACTGCTTCCCATGGGCAGGCAGGTGTGCAGCCATCCCCAGAAAAGCAGGGCTCCATCACGCGTAATGGTGACTTGGGAAGACAAACACCATAACTCCAAATGTGCCCCCTTCCTCTTCTTTCCCCAGCTTATATACTGAGCATGACATCATATGGTATGGAATAGCCCTTTGGCCAGTTTGGGTCAGCTGTCCCAGCTGTGTCCCCTCCCAGCTTCTTGTGCACCTGGCAGAGCTGAGAGCTGAGAAGTCCTTGGCCAGTCTTAGCACTACCCAGCAACAACTAAACTGCCAGTGTGTTATCAACATTCTTCTAGTACTAAATCCAAAACACAGCAATATACCAGCTACTAGGAAGAAAATTAGCTATGGCCCAGCAGAAACCAAGACAGCCCCATGATTTAAAAAGGATGTGAAGGTCCTTGAATGTGTCCAGAGGAGGGCAGCAAAGCTGGTGGAAGGGCTGGAAGGCATGGCCTGTGAGGAGCCGCTAAGGAATCTGGGCTTGTCTAGTTTGGAGAAAAGGAGGCTGAGGGGCGACCTCATTGCTCTCTGCAGCTTCCTGAGGAGGCGACGTGGAGAGGGAGGTGCTGAGCTCTTCTCCCTGCGATCCAGTGATGGGACACGTTGGGAATGGTTCAAAGCTGCGCCAAGGGAGGTTAGGAGGAAGCATTTCTTTACCAAGAGTGTGGTCAAACATGGGAACAGGCGTCCTAGAGAGGTGGTTGATGCCCTAAGACTGTTACTGTTTAAGAGGCATTTGGACAATGCCCTTAATAACAGGCTTTAACTTTTGGTCAGCCTTGAATAAGTCAGGCAGTTGGACTTAGACAGTTGTTGTAGGTCCCTTTGAACTGAAATACTGAATTCTGTACTAAAGTCTATTCTAAAAGTTTACTGGTCTTAGTTAATGACACATGGTTATTAAAGATGGAATAGTAGGATGAGTAAGCACTTCGGAACTTCCTTGCATGGCTTCCCTTTTACACTCCTCAACATTGGTTTTAAAAGATTTAATTTTAAAATCTCTTGTATGGCTTATATTGAGAAGTTTCAGACAGCCCAAACATTTGGACTGCTGGTAAAAGGAAAGGAAGTTTCCTTTAGGTCAGGGACTGTCATCCTTGATTGTCCTCTCAGCCTGAAGCCTAGCAGCTTCAGTAGGTTGCACAAGTAGAATTCTATGCAAATTAATTTGGACCAGGTGTAAATGTAGTGGGGGAAATCCCCAGCACCCACCCACTTATTCCTGCATCTTCTTGGCCTGTCCAGTCTGATCCTCTGTCTCATCTGTTTTTCCTGTGGCAAGTGGAAGTAATGGTAGAAAAACTGCTGCTGCCATCACCTGGAATCTCTGCTACTGTGGTATTTTTCCTGCCTGTTGTTGGGATGGGTCACAGCTGTATGTGAAATAGAGCCAGCTGTGTGCATGTGTTGTCCATGCAGACAACTGAGTGCTCTGTACCAACGATTTAAAAAATGTGATTTCAAACAAAATGATATCAGATGGTGAGGGGAATGAAAATAGGTTAATTTGGCAGTTTAGCTGCAGCTCTGTGCAGTAAGTATAGTTTTCATGTACCCAGCAGGAAAGAGGATGGGACAAATTAGTATTTAAATAGGCATATGCCCTGTCTGTAGTGTGCTCTTACCACATACTGATTTGAACGGTGCCATGCTGGTTAAGTGGCTTTTTGTAAAGAATTATACAGTAAGGAAGAAATCTTAGACCCATCTGAAAAAAGGATCTAAATAACACAAAAATACACCAATTTCTCTGGAATACACTCCAAACCTTCTGGAACGGTATATAAAACCTCTTTGCACAAGGAAAATAAGTGATTCAGGTGTCCCAAACATTACCAAAACCTTCCTGTTGATTTCAGTGTTCTCTCTTTGTTCAATTCAGTGCAATTAAGAGAAGAGAAAACACATAGGTAACATACCACAGTCTGCTCTCATTGTAAGCTTTGTGCTCTCTGGGGAAAAAAGCTTCTTGGGAATTCTTGAGAGAAAAAGAAAAGCCTAAATGCTTCCTAGAAACCATTTTCATAATGTCTTTGAAAGCAAGTAGCAGCCCCTGTCAAGATACTAACTTCCTATTTTCTTTATTATCAGGGAGTCATAGAGTTCTCCCTTTGTCTTCTGTTTGCAAAGCTGGTGAGCTATACCTTCCTCTTCTGGCTTCCCCTCTATATCACAAATGTAGGTAAGTATCACAGTAAGGGGATACAGAATTATGACTACAAGGTGTCTGGAAATATGAGCTTGAAATAAATAAGAAAATAAACATTACTGCTTCTGAAATAGGCTATCTTTGATACAGTAGCAGGAGAGTTGTAAGTCACCAACTAACATTTCTCAATTTTATGAATTCAGCATTATGAGAGGACACTTTCAAAACAAACAAAAAAAGAATCTGACTTATCTTCAACAATTCGGAGCATAAACCCTGTGCTTTTGGCTATTGCAAACCTATCAAAATGGTTTACTTTCTAATAATGATTTTACATGATTGAAGTGCCTTATTGAAACATACACAAAAAATCTAAATGAGCTTCTTATCTGTTTGGTACTGTTTTTTGTTTGTGCTGTAGAGTGCAGAGAAAGGAGTTCTCCCTAGTCAGAGAAATTAATGTTCTTGTGAGTCATTATGTGACCTTTAAACCCCCAGCTAACAAAAAAGGCTGTGCTGGACAAGTGTGGCAGCAACAACCAGCAGAGACACACAGATTGAGCACTATGTGAAAGCACATAGTGCTGCAAATCTAGTAGCTAAAGGCTGCTGTGTTTGGACTCCAAATAACCACTGCTCCTGCAGGACTGGGTAACTTGAAAGCAGCACGGTTTTAATAGGAAGGTTAATGGTATTTACCACAGTACTGCCACCTGTGCTGTTGCAGAGGTCGGTGAGGTTATGGTAGCACCACTGACACCATTGTTTTAGCACATACCGCTCTTTCAAATATATTTCAGAGACTTTAAAAAAATACCAAAGGGGTTTAGAAATTCAGCTCCTTTTGAAATTTCACGCTTAACACAATAGGGCTGGGTTTCCCAACTTTCTGATTTACTTTCAGAAATCTTTTTCCATAGCATATCAGTAACTACATTAGACTAAATGTAAGTATGTGCAAACAGTGGTCTTCACTGTCCATGGCAAACAGTGGAGTTAAGGAAATTGCTGTCTCTTCATAGTCCCCATGAACTGCACAGTGCATGTTGTGCCAAGAGCATGTGCATGTGTTGCCAGACGTAATTTAATGATGAATATTACTGGTCATGTGATGCAGACCTCCAGGATGAAGGCTGTACAAGTGATCCAAATGTATGCTGATCGTGCTTTTAGAGCAGAGTCTCATGAGCATTTGTTAACTGTTTATGAATCTATAGCTATTCACTAACGGGAATATCGTTAGTCCAGACTTTAACAATCGACAGCTCTATTCCTTGGACTCTGTCTATAGTTAAAGTGGTAAAATGTCCTGCCATGAATGTAATTGCATTCAAAAGACTGTATCCCTGAATACCCCGTTATGGTACAATCTGTTACATACAATAACAGCTTACAGTAGCTTATTCCTGTGACCAGACAATACTGCCATAAGATGCCTTTATCCTAGCATGACAAGACTATGTTGAGATATCCACATTTTGTAGTCTGGAAATGAGGCAAATGTTTTTCTTCTGTTACTAGAACATCTTGATGCCAAAAGAGCTGGGGACCTTTCTACACTGTTTGATGTGGGTGGAATCTTTGGTAAGTTTTATATATTAATACTTCATCCTTAATCAGACCAGTTTAGGAAAAGCTGTGGTACGCACAGCTTACATATATTATTAGTCCTTGTGCCTTATGTCCACTGAAGAAGACTGGCAGTGAAGGCATTAAGTTGGGATCTGGGTTGGTTATTGAAAATCTAGCAAAATATCTATAGATTGAACAATTCACAGACCCAGTGATGTTGTCCAGCACAGACTGTAAGAGCCAAATATTGTGGAATTTTTTAGCTCCATCAGTTCTGGCCCATGAGTCTTGATCATGCAACCTGACAAAATATCTTCCTTTTATCACTCTAACATAACAGAAGTATCCCAGCTTGTACAGCTGTGTATTTTTTGTGGGCACAGAGGTGAATGGCCATAGGGTTTTTTGTTTTTTTTTTTTTTTTTCCCTTGATGTTTCATATAACTGAATGTGATAAAATTGGGAGATTGTAATAATAATGAGGATGAGACTATTCCTTTGCAATTTGTTAGGTGACCACTGAATAATTAAATTTTTTCATGCCAGTGCAGACAGTATAGCTCACAGTAAAACTAGAATCATCATCTTGATGCCCAGCTGATTTGTGTGACCCGCTGTCCCCCTCCACTTCCCTCAGTTCCCTTACGGAAATAAGCCCTGTATCAGTCTGTTGGAAAATGATGCTCACGCTGGAGAATACTGGATCAAGAGCTATGTAAATTCTGGTAGTTCAAGATGCAGGTGTCAAGGAGTGTTGCACTTACTGTTCTAGTCTTGTGCTGGATGTGACACTTGCTATTTCTCATTGCATCCCAGATTGCTGGAAGCCAGAGGTGTTAGTGCCTTAGAGATGTGGGTGACTTTTCAGCAATATCTTATTCCACTGTGAATACAATCTTAAAAAGGTACTAAGTGCTGCTTAGACATTTGGCATTTACATTTAAATTCAAGTGAGCACTTTGGAGATGGGCAGCTTGGAAGGGAGAGGTAGGCCCACTGATATTTAAGAATCTGGAGAATCCAGAGAACTTCCTCTCCTCCCCTTACCAAGTTCCCTTTATATCATATTGGCAGCTCTTTCCCTCAGGCCTTCCAGCCCCCTCCTGCCACACACTCTGATTAGTACTTCTGTGTACAGTCATTGGCAAACACAAGAAGTAGGGAACAGTAAAAGGTGACTGCCTGGAGAGAAAAATATTTCATTTGCCCCAAGATCTAGAATAGCTCATTTCCCCTCAGTAGCAGTGTGACATGGACAGAGCCAAGTTTATTGTTGCATGTGAGGAGTTGAGACCAGTGAGTAGCTGGGCACAGCTGAATTCCAGAGCGCCAGCAGTGGGGCCACGTGGCACCTGGTGAAAAGGCTTTTTGCATTCAAAAGCAGCCAAACAATGATTTCTAAATATTTCTTCCATCTCTGTTCCGCCCCTGCCCCGTCATCTTGGATATTTGGTTGGCATAAACAATGAGGAAGAACAACTGTCTGCTTCTGTTATTTTCCAAGTCAAAACTGGTTGGGTTAATAAGGATATTGCTAAATGCGAATTATGTTGTAAGTCTCATGCTCTGTGCTGCTCTGTATAACTGTACATTAAAAGTCTGGGTTGGGTTTCATTAAGTGTAACTGGTGTCTTTTGTGTGAAACATGCACAGAGTGTTTTCCTCACACGTGTCTCTCCTCTTTCAGGTGGAATTTTGGCAGGCCTTATTTCAGACAGGCTGGAGAAGAGAGCATCAACCTGCGGAATGATGTTATTGCTTGCGGCACCCACAGTAAGAGTTTGCCCCTCTCTTACAGCTGCGGCTGGGATTTTGACAGCATTCCTTGGGAAGTTCAGCATCTTCTAGCTTGGCTATAAAGAGTTCAGGCCAGGTTAAAAACTGGCAAGTTGAGCCTGTGAGCAAGTGTAGATGTTGGGCCTGCCTTTACTAAACAAGCAGATAAGTCTAGTGCGTTGCTTGTTACGGGACTATGGAAATTTTATCACTCTTTGGTGTCCGTTCTGGCCAGAATTTTAGCTGCTCAAAGGCTAAAATTTCTGTGCTATAACTATTATGGTGAATGGAGTTAAATCCAGTTGGTGGCCAGTCAGAAGTGGTGTTTCCCAGGGCTCAATATTGGGACCAGTTCTGTTTAATATCTTTATCAACTGTCTGGACAAGGGGATCAAGTGCACCCTCAGTAAGTTTGCAGGTGACACCAAATTGGGTGGGAGTGTTGATCTGCTTGAGGGTAGGGAGGCTCTGCAGAGGGACCTGGACAGGCTGGATTGATAGGCTGAGGCCAATCGTGTGAGGTCCTGCACTTTGGTCACAACAACCCCATGCAATGCTACAGGCTTGGGGAACAGTGGCTGGAAAGTTCCTGGCAGAAAAGGACCAGGGGGTGCTGGTTGACAGCTGGCTGAATATGAGCCAGCAGTGTGCCCAGGTGGCCAAGAAGGCCAACAGCATCCTGGCTTGTATCAGGAATAGTGTGGCCAGCAGGACCAGGGAAGTGACTGTCCCCCTGTACTTGGCACTGGTGAGTCTGCACCTTGAATACTGTGTTCAGTTTTGGGCCCCTCACTACAAGAAGGGCATTGAGGCGCTGGAGTGTGTCCAGAGAAGGGCAACAAAGCTGTTGAGGGGTCTGGAGCACAAGTCTGAGCATCTGAGGGAACTGGGGTTGTTCAGCCTGGAGAAGAGGAGGGTGAGAGGGGACCTTATCACCCTCTACAACTGCCTGAAAGGTGGGTGTAGTGAGGTGGGGGTTGGTCTCTTCTCCTAACAAGCGATAGGAAGAGAGGAAACAGCCTCAAGTTGTGCCAGGGCAGGTTTAGGTTGGACATTAGGAAAAATTTCTTCACTGAGCAGGTTGTTAAGCATTGGAACAGGCTGCCCAAGGAAGTGGTTGAGTCCCCATCCATGGAGGTATTTAAAAGATGAGGTGCTTAGAGACATGGTTTAGTGGTGGGGTGGCAGCGTTAGGTTAATGGTTGGACTTGATGATATTGAAGGTGTTTTCCAACCTGAACGATTCTATGATTCTGTTGGTAAAGTGGCAGTTGGGCATACGAGGTGCATTTTTTCTTTAAGTTTTGATTCTTCTGTGAACAGTATTCTGTGCTGTGTTGAAGCTGGCAATTTGAGAGTTTAAAATTGAGCGGTCTCATAACACAGCCCTTTCTTCTGAAAGGACACATTGAGGAATTAGGAGCACATCCCTTATCTCCCTTCTCTGTCCAATCAACCAACCATCCTGCTGTGGTCTAAAAAGGCTTAGTAAAACCCAGATGCTAGATCTAGCTTTCACTTTCACTTTTCTTCCCAACTAACATAGATAGTTTTTTAGTTAGCATGGGGAAAATAGGGAACCTAAGATTACTACTTATGTTGGTATTCAGCGTGTTTGGTTTTTTTCTTTACAGTTGTACATGTTCTCTGCTATTAGTAAAATGGGCCTTGAGGCTACTGTAGGTGAGTATTTTCAAGTAATTTTCTTTATGTGAGCTTTTCATTTATGATCCTTTGATGCTCTTTCCCCTTTCCTCTTTTTTCTTTTTTTTTTTTTTTTTTAAATTTTATTTTTTCCCTGAGAGGAGGAGGTATGGAATCAAATTCCCTAGTCTTTGTCTTGCAGGCTTTTTATGGGGTAAGGAAGGGGGCTAGCAAATAAGAAAGGGGTGGCATGAGAACAGTGACTTAGTTAATATCAGTAGTCTTCTTTCTGGAGCTTGTTGTGTCAGCACAGGCTTTACTATATTCTCTGTGCCCAATGTCAGAAGTGTTTAAAGACTACTTTGTAGTATCTTTGACAGCAACATTAACTTTACTTGTTTAGTCTGAATTAACTTGTGTCTTTCTATCTGTTACCTCACAGCAGAAGTTGAAACGCAAGTGCTGACAGCAGTGTCTCATTTACCTAAAGGCCTTGTTATGGTTTAGGGCCCTCTGATGCTTGGTGCTGTACAAGCAGAGAACGGACTTATGGGTGGGTGCCTGTGGGCATCCCCTGCTCTTAGGGTCAATTTGGTCAGACTTTTCCCTTTCTCTGACCTACCAGTATCAATAAAGGCCCTGGGAAGTGCCTTTTGACTCAGCCCTGTCTCCTCTTACATTTGAGAATTCACATCATGGAGTAAGCATTATGGGGAGATACAAATACATGTTGCTTTTCCTCCTTTCCCAATTCTGTGATGGGGCCAGGGAAGCCAAGGAAGGATTAAACCATTTGAGAACCACAGGCTATGATGTTTCTTGTTGCTATGGTTAACAGTCATTGAGGCAACTCGTATTTTCCATTTTTGTCCCATTTGCAACAGTGATGCTGCTTATCAGTGGTGCCCTGGTGAATGGCCCTTATGCGCTGATCACCACTGCTGTCTCTGCTGACTTGGTGAGTTTGGCTTCCCCTCTGCTTGCGGTGTAACAGCTTTGGCCTTCAGAGAGAGCCCTTTGACTTCTGCAGGGTCGTCAGTGAAGGGGCTGCATTGTCCCAAAGCAAAGGGATAAGGAGCTGGACAGGCAGTGCTGAACTCTGCCATTGAGATTGTTTCAGAGTTCATGTATTAATGAGTGTTATGCTTGTGAGAGGCCTCTAAATTATTCTTGCCTACTAACAAGACAGCCCAAAGTGAATGTGAAGGTTGCATAGAAGATCAGGTCTCTGTACAGGTGCTTTCTCCCCTTTTATACTTTGCATCTTTAATTGAGGGGAGGGGCTGTGTCTGTGTGAGAGAGGAGCTGGAGACCTAATTCCCATCAGCATGGAAAGCTATACACGGCACATACCCTTCCTTACTTTTTTCCATGCTACCCTCTGTCATGTCTCTGTACTGTTACTCTGGTTGCCGGCACTTCCAGCTGGATCAGGTTGGTCTGTCACAAATGTTGTGTGAAAACATTGACCTTGGTACCTTCCATTAGGTAGGCTTTGGTTGGAAGGTGGCTTTCACAGGTACTCATTCCTTAAGGCACCAAGAAGGGGCAAAAGTCCTCTAGTAACAAATGCTCTAAAAATAGGAAAAGGAGCAGGACAGAAATCTCCAAACATGCTCTGGAGTCCTGTCCTTGACCTTGAGGTCTTGGCCAGATAAAGAAGGCCACCATGCATTGCTCATTTTATCCTTAGCCTTGTTGAAGGGGCTGCTAGCTAGAGGGTGAGGCATGACATAGCAAGATCCCTACCTGGCCCTTGGGAAGAGGATTGAAACTGCCAACCAGTTCCTAGTATGACAGCAATAAAACATCTGACACAAGCAAATGTAAATCACTGATTACCTTGACTGTGTTCTCCTCAGTGTACTGTCTCTGAACTACTCAATTTTTCTGTCTTTCTACAAAGTCACTCCCTTTATCAGTTGTTTTGTTCTGAAGGCTTTTAAAATTGGGACTGAACAGCTTCTTTTGGCTCAAGAATTCTCTGAATTAGCATTTCAGTATATCTCCATAATTCTGGTACTCTAGTATTCCTGTCACAGCAATGATCTTTTTTTTTGTTTGTTTTGGTTTTTGGGTTGGTGGGGTTTTTTTCTGGTACTCTAGTATTCCTGTCACAGCAATGATCTTTTTGTTTGTTTGGTTTGGGTTTTGGGTTGGTGGGGGTTTTGGGGGGTTTTTTTGTTTGGGTTTTTTGGGTTTTTTTTTTTTTGTTCCACAGAGGTTTGCTGTATTAGCAGGGGGAAAGAGGGCTGTGGAAACAGCTTTGTAGCATAATGCAAAGCTGAAGTGCTGTCCTCGTTGCTTGAATCCCCAGTCTGCAGAACAGAAAGCTTCTTGGCTCCTGTGGTTTGAATAACATGATGTAATAAAGGAGAACACTGTAGGCAACAGGTTGATGAGGTAGAAGGCTTCTTGAAGCAGTGACAGAAGGGTCTGAGCTAGGATATTGAAGGCATCTTCACAATGCACATCTAATGTGGAAGGATGTGAGCTCACTGATGTTGTAAGGACTTCTTCAGAGTTCAGATGGGTCTAAGCAGTCTTTGTCACTTTAGGGTACCCATAAAAGTCTGAAAGGGAATGCAAGAGCCTTGTCCACAGTGACGGCGATCATCGATGGAACAGGATCTGTAGGTAAGCCTGAGCTGTAAGGTAGCCTGCTTTAGCTGTGGTTGGTTAAAACTAAGGATCTTTGAGAAACTAGCCTCTCTCCAATTCTCATTTTGCTAGGACTCAGTACAGCTTTGGAAATGGGGAGTAGAGCAAACTTAGCCTTAAACCTCTCTAGTGGTCCCACACCTGAGAGAGGAAGAGGGTGATAGCCTGATACTGGGCACAGACAGCAAAAGTAGGTGCCATTGGATCATTTCTGAGATCCAGGATATTTTATTCATGCCCTTCATGCTGGTAAGTGGAAGGAAGAACTGAGTAGGATTCGGCTTAATACCGAATGGGCATTTTGTTGAGCCAAAGGCAGGCATTTCTCAAACTGCTAGTCTTCCACGTTCTCCTGTGTTAGGTTTCCCATTGGCTTGCAGCTGTGCCAGTAATGTTTTGCACTTTCTGGGACCTTTTAATACGTGCTGTAATACTGAGTTAAGTAGGTTGAAAAATCGGTATTCTAACTCATAATAACTATCTCTCAGCATAGTAAATCTTAGGTGGCATCATTATGACAATATCAATATTATATTTTAGGTGCAGCTTTGGGGCCTCTCTTAGCTGGTCTTATTTCCCCATCTGGTTGGAACAACGTGTTTTACATGCTCATGGTGGCAGATGCATGTGCCTTGCTAGTAAGTCTAAAAATACTGTTTAATTGCCATGTATTTCCTTTGTGCTAAACTGTCTTAAAATGCAAATTTTCCTTTTGCAATTTCAATATTCCATCTTACAAGAAACTTCCAATTGCGTAGAAAATTTTCAATTAAAGAGCAAATTTGCTCATTTTGAAATTCTCATCTAATTTTAATCAAAAGTGCAGATTAGTTCTGGTGCACTTCAATTTCTGAGCAAATACACATCTCTTAATTGCTGGCTGAGCAGATTACAGCAGGCGTAATTGTAAGTAAACCTTCATATATAGACCTAGAAGATGCCTCAGATTCCACTCACGGAAGAATTACTTCTGTTTTCTTTAAAGCCAGTTTAGCGAAGCATTAACAAATGTTTTGCTGTATTGCTATATCACCAAAAGCACTGCGGTAATGAAGCTGTTGAAAGTTCATAAATCAGATTCTCCAGATGGGCCCTAAAACTGCAGTACTAGGTTAGACGAAAAACTGGCATCCTAACTTTTGACAGTAATCAGGAACAGATGTTTAGGGAAAAGGGGTGCAACACACGCATGGTGGCTTGGTACAGAGCACATCCGTTTTCCTTTTTAATCCTGTCTGAGATCCTGTATGATTGAGAGGAAGATCTGAAAAGGTGGGGTGTGTTGTTTTGTGGGGTTTTGTTTTTTTTTTTTCACTTCTGACTTGCCCTGCTTTGCTTTTAAAGACCAAAGAAGACACAAGATGAGGCAAGGCAAGTCTTGCTGTACCTTTGAAGTCAGCTTGCTGCACCCACCTGTAGGTTGCCTTTGCAACTGATTTCCCTGCACAGCATCTGTACCAGCTTAGTTCTCCAGCAGAGCAGAATGCTGCTATGACTACCTCAGAGATGTCTTGAAGTGTCACCTGCTTGTCATCTCCTTTTGAAGTCCTGGGTGGAAGCAGTCATGAAAGGGCAGGCTGGCTGTGAAAAACTTCAGGAATACTCCTTCCTCCGCCTTGGCTGTGCCCAGACAAAGCCCCGTGCCTGCACGGTATTGCACTGAGCTCTGTGCTCCTGCAGAGGAGCTAATGCTGAGTGCGTCAGACCACTCACTCTTTCTTGACATGAGGGGAGCACAAAGTCTTGCTTTCAGTTAGGATTGAGGTTTTTTCCCTGAATTCAAATTAAACCCCAAATCTTAAAGTAAATTTTTCCACATGTAAGATGTAAAATCTCTGGAAATTAAGTAAATAAATTAGGTAACTTAATAGTTGAAGTATGTTGCCACTGGTAGTCAGCAGCTCTATAAATCCTGATTTGTGATGTTTTCAGTATTAGGTATTCCATGCTGCAGAGTGAGTGTTTGGGAGATTGTCATAGTTTTCCCAAGTAGACCTATAGTTCTGCTTTTTTTTCTTTTGTAGCTATTTATTAAAACCAAGTGACAAAATTCCACATTTCTTTGCGGCATCAGTTAAAATGCTTTTGTAAAGCTCTGTTTTTGAGAGGGTGGACTCTGTGCTGTTGTAATAAATCCTGGTTTTTGTAACTCTTGTTCTGCTTTTCCTGTTCTTTGCAGTACCGCATGCAGATGCCTGTGTTCAAATGTTATTTCTTCAAAGATATCTGGGGGGGCTTTAGCCTCTTACATGGTGTTCAGTTCTCTCATTCTTGGCCACTCCCTTACCTCTGCAATGTTAGGTTTAACTTCCTAAAACACCAATACTTCTAACAGTGAAGAAACTTCTGTTTCTAACAGTGAGTCTCTGAGGATAAGGAAAACTGTTACAGTGAGGAATCCTGGAAGTTCTCATTCTGTCTGTAACGTACATGGGCTTCATCAAATTTTATTTGTAAAATCACTTTCCTGGGTACTATCTTAGTGCACCTTTTAAAGTGCACTTGGAAGTCCTAATCCTGCCCAAGCAAGTAAATGTGACCGACTTTACTCGTCTTGACTAATTGTGTGATTAAAGCTTTTCACACAGACAGTTGTTTTTCAGAATAGCAGCTAAAATGCTTTTAGGCTCCAAAATTTCGATCTGCCATGTTTTCTTGAAGTCTTGGGTTCCCTCTGCTGGTTTCTTTACACGTCTGCTGGTAAAGCAGCTTCGGAAAGCTGTGCTGGTTTTTATAAAGAAATTGATCTCTCACTTGCAAAAAGGAAATTACTTTCCTCTTGCCGATTAATTGTGAAAACTCCTCTTCCAAACATTGACTGAAAATCTGTAGATTTTTTTTTTTAACTGAGTTCAGCGTTACAGGGTAATGTTTCAAATTAGGAACTCTTCAAACAACAGTGAACATCTTATCCTGAAACTTAGCTCGTTGGTATAGCTGTATAGATACTAACACAGATACTGTGACTCTTTTTACAGTTCTTACTGCGTCTTATTCAGAAGGAACTTCGGTGTAATGCAGATCATACCCTGTAAGTGTTATGCATGGCTGTTGCTTTTTGATAACAGTTTAAAAACACGTTACCAAGCCTTTGCCCCATACTACCTAGATGTAGACTGAATGTGTTACAGTTTCTGTATGTCCATTTTTGTATATTTTAATTTAGCTTCAAAAGAGTAATGTCAGTTTGTTTTCAAATCATGAACATTTTTCTTTAGAACATATTATTCTGAAAAGTATCTGAAAACCCATCTCTGTCACGGTCTCTTGGTTATGGTTTGTTTTTTCCCAAATACGTAATTTTCTGGATTTCATCATTGTGCATGCACGTGAGGAATAAGAAGGTACTTGATTGCTTGCTCTGTGTTTATTAATAATTTTAAGTGTAACTTTTTCTGAAAGGGTGACTGAGTTTACAGTGTTTTGAATTGAGGGGGGAAAAAAAAATCCACTGAATCAATGGGGTTACGCTTGGGTACACTTTCATACGCAAAATGTAAATTGAGCCCCTTGGTCGTAGTTTTGGAGAAGTAAAACGGACAGAGAATAGAAAAACGCATGGCAAGGGATAGATCCTTCATTTTGGAGTTATTGGCTGTTATCCCTCACACCTTAACTTTTCCTGCCTGGTTGCTGTTCATTCCCAGGTTTAAAGAACACTGAGCTACGAGACCAGATTTGGAATAAGGACTGCACCAGTGATCAGAGCTCTTCCCTGAAAAACAGACTTCATGGAATGCATTATTCTATGTTTAAGAGATTCTGTTTGGTGAAGAACTTTGCACGTTTACTGGAAACAATGTGAGAAATACAACTGGTAAATCCCTGAAGCTCTTATTTTTGCACATGAATAAGTACCTCAGGATGGCAGCTATTCATCAGATGAAGAAACAGGAACTTTGGGAAGGTTTTTTTGCAGCGCGTCTCAACTGAGCCAAAGAAAAATACCAAGTGCCTTTTTATTTCTTTTGATAGGATGTTTTTAATTAAAATGCTGAACTCTGTATTTTCCAAAAACAAGTCAGAACTAGAGCAGAAGGAAGTTGAAATCATAACAGTCTAGCAGCGAAACGTCCGAGTGTCAGTGAGCAAAGTATGTATCCCTTACGTCATCTTGCGCACATCGAGGGCATCACTTTATAGAGACAATACCAGCTGATTATTAAGATGCACTGCTATTAGTATTTTGAAGCTGCTCAGACAGTAATAACCTCACCATATTATTAGGTTTTAACTACTTATAATCCCAAGGACAACATCCAGCCTTTTGGTAGGTAATGAAATGGAATTTACTGTTGCAGTGTCCCACGGTTAGCAGTCTTCACAGACTCTCTGGATGGATGTTAGTCCTCAATTAGGATTGTGCAAAAAGGAGTCCTAAGCAACAAAAACTAGATTATGAGTCAGAATTTCCGAGGGGGCGGGGGGGGAGGGGGCGGAGGAGGCGGGCTCTAATGGTTTTCAGGGCATTATAAACTGGTTGTGCAAACGTCATGTAATTGTTGTGCTGCTCCTCTTGGCTGGGTTGAAATGAGAGGAGGTTCCTTTGGGGTGGCAGAGAACTGTGATCTGCCATGCTTTGGCACTACAGGATTCAACAGATGGGCTGCTTTAGTGCTCGCTGCCACCGTGATCTCTGTTGGGTACTCCCTGATTTCAGTGCTGGTGTGTGCACGTGGAAGTCATTGTCAGATCAGAGCCTTAATAACCAGAAATCTCTTTCAAGTGGCTAAGTTCAAGTGGCTCTGAATTTCAGATTTGGAGCCAAAATATCAGAAAAGAAAAATTACCTAGGTGGTAGGTTGTAAGAGGACATTTCAGTAAGTAGTGTTACCCAGAAAATAGACAGTTAATGTCTTCAAAACATATCGTTTCTTTGTACAGTTATCTCCTTTGCAAAACAGATGTTTGTGATTTTTTTTTTAGGATGTACAAAGTAAAAAGGAATTTCTTTTGTATGAGGTGTTTATACTTAGATCATGAAGGCTAGATAACTTAAACTATTCTTAACTGTATTTATTAAAGCTCTAGACATATGTCTTGTTCTGAGCTATGCTCTAAGTTTTGTGAAACAATGCAGTAGTCTTTACACTTGATTAATAAAACAGCAGACTCTAGTAAAATAGCCCTGCGAAACATGGAGAAATGTCTCAGCAGCTGCTGGTGGTGTTCCATGTGCTGGCACGACACCTAATTTCCAGGGCTGTTTTGTAATTGTTCAGTCTTTGATGAGTTACGTCACTGGTTTGATTCAGCATGTGCTTTATGCTTCATTTGAACAGTATAAGAATGTGTTCGTTTTTAACTGTTTTGCTGAACAAAGATACAGGGGACAAAACTCAGGCCCACAAAGATGTACGGAGGGTACCAAAGTCTTTGCAAGTGAATGCTCTGCGTAGGTTCTCAACGTGCAGTGACCTGGATGAATGGTTAATTTCATGCATTTTGAGTAAGCCTGTTGAGGCTGGTGGGAATACTCAACATGTGCATTCGTAAATCTTTGCTGTGTTTGAGCTTGAGGCTGTAGTTAAATGCAACAGAATTCTGCAGCAGTGTTACTTGAAAGGGCTTCCGTGCCGGTGGCACCCTGCCCCTCACTCGGCCAGGCTGACTCTGGGGGACTGCTAGCCGGACCAGGGGGACTGGTCTAGCGTCTGGTGGGGGAAAACATAACATTACAACCCCAAAACAGCTGTACTGGCACAACTTCAATGGCTGTGTGAGAAGGGAGGGATGGAGGACTTCCCTAGCCGAACAAGTCAATCCCTTTCCCATAAAAAGGTGTGTGGAGCTACGTACTAGTTGATCGAAACACATTAAACTCTTAAACTCTGCTGCACTCAGTTTTTGAGAGGTTGTTCCCTATGGGCTGAAGTCTTAGGATATAATGCTTTTGGTTGTATTTAACAGTTACAGGTTGTAAAGGTATTTAACTGTGTTTTGGATTTTACGTGTTTTACTTGTTGGGGCTGCTGCTGTTATTTATTTATTTATTTGGATAGCTTTTGCACTGCAGCGACTCGGGTGTGGGATGATGACAACGTTGGAGGCGCCGGGCTGAGTCCTTCCTTCCATCGATTGTAGGAGGGAGGTAGGATTCGTAGTGTGCCGATGTCTCCTTCCTTGCTAATGCACAGCATTTCAGTTCCTCCCAGCTACGAATCTGTGGGACAAAAAGATAAAAAGATTTGCTTTTTTCTTAACAACCCTAGGGTTCCCCCAAGTTGTGAATCAATGTTATGTTTTGTTAGTACTGGGTGTCAATATCCATTAATGTGGAAATGAGCAAGACTGACAAAATTTTGTGTGTGGAAATGTGAGTGACCAGTAGGTAGAGCCAAATTGAAATATGACTGCAGGGTTTGTTGGTTTTTTAATGCTGATTATTGTGAATTTTATCCATTTACTGTCCTGTGTTGAATAAAAATAGATTCTGCTTTAAAATGAGAAATGTTGAACACTTCATCTTTTACATCTCCTTGAAGAAGTGCTCCACGCATTGGTTGGAAGGATAGGTATCCCTGCTGGGACAGCGCTCCTGTCTCTCGTGAGGGTGATGGAAATGGTTCACGAGGAGAACAAATTAGAACCTTTTGTTCTGAAAACAGTGCCCTTCTCAACTTGAACACCCAATGTTTCTTTTCATTTTGTGGGATTGTGGGTTGCACAACATCAGTATTTCCAATCAGCTGCATCAGATGGGTGTATTCTGCCTACTTATTTTGGTCTAGTAGGGAAGGAGGACACTCACCTGAGTCAGGGACTGAGTCCAGCTCCTACAGCATAACCATAAGGTGACTTTTTGTTGTTGTCTGCTTTGCTTGCCATTCAATTTTTAAGGAATTAAAATTGAAAGGTTTCACCTTTTCTCTCTAGCTCTAACCATCTTGATTGTTTATTGTCTTGATTCTGTTACGCTGTTTGATGGGGTTTGTGTGCCCCTACCAGAGATACAGCATCCAAACAACAGATGTGCTGGGGAAAAACTGCTTGGAAAGGAAAACAATTTCCAGTTAGAAAAAGGTGTCTGAGGGTCTTGGACAGAATTTCTCATCAAAATCTACCCAAGGTGCCTCCCAGGAATAGGCAAGTAATAGCTGCAGCGTCTTATAAAAGAAGGGGGACCTGGATCCAAGTTTCCTTTCTGCCTGATTCGAAGCAGGAGCCTCCAGCAGAGTACTTGCAGCCCCGTGGGTGCCCTGGCCGTTGCTGCAGTGGAGGTTTGTCTCCGTTGTGCATAGGAAGGGCTTGCAGGGTGGGAAGAAGATGAACAGGTAGCAGGGAAGGTGGTGGTGTATTCACAGGTCACTCTGAGACTTCTTTTGCCTCTAAGGTGAGCTGCTAACCTGCTCCATGTATCACACCTACTCCTACATGTTTTGCCAGTTAAGAGATTCCATAAGGGAATTCTGCCATCCGCTTCGGGAGGTTACTGCATGCGTTTCTGGCATAATATCCTGAGAATAACAATGGGAATCCTCCACGTGTGCATGTGCCAATGTCACGCTGCCTCAGGCTTTGGCTGACCTCATCATGTTTACGCTTGAGAATCCAATTGCTGCTGGTAGGTTCCTTCAGTGACTGATGTGTGAGCTTGTTTATATAAAAGTGCTGCTCAAAATTAGGTAGACCTAAGGTGGTATAAATTAAATCGGAGGATGTTCAAGAGCTGTTGGAGGTGACTGTCCTTCATATGGAATTACTCTGAGGAAGGTTGTTTACAATCCCATCAAGTGATGAGGCCCAGAATTGGTAACGGTGGTGTTCTCTGGTCAGAATGAAATTTTATGGCCTTGCATGTTATACAGGAGGTTAGATTAGATTATTTCATGATTTGTACCAACCTCAGAGTTCATCTGATACCGTGTTCTGATTGCTGAACCACGTCACTTCTGCCTCACAGCAAGCCTGGTTGTGATTTTGTTTTGTTCTCTGCTAAACTAGCCGCATGATGGCACGGGCTCTTCCTCCCTCCTCCCGTGGCAGGCAGTGCTCTGGGAGGTTTGCCTCTGCGGGCTCTGGGGCTTCCATAACCTTGAACTACATCTTCTGCCGCGCCAAGTTAAAAATCTGTCATCCTTAAAGCTGGGGAAGGGGGAAGGAGAGGATTTAACTGCTGGTACGCTTCAGCCTCGTGTCCGGTGACCTTAACGGTGTGTTCTGTCACACTTGACTTAGAGTTTATTAAGTTTGATTGCTATAAAATGTTGGTTGTCCCCTTCTGCATCTCCCTTCTTTTGGTTAGTTTCCAGTTTGGAATAAGGAGAGAATTAGTTAACGTTGCCAGCTGATGCTTGGGGTTTGTTTTTATTTTTTCCTCTGTATTTCTCTCTTGGTGCAATGTACCAGTTATCCTTCTGCTGCAGTCAAACTTTTGCAGCTCTGTAAACTGTGAATACAAGAGCCAAACCTTCTTTAGGTGCGTTTCAGGGAACCTGCTCATCTCCTGCATCAGATGATTAGCTGTCAAAAATGTGTTGAAAGTCTCTTTTGATGCTGCAGTTAACTAGAGGATTCTAAGGCTGTTTTCTTCCCCTCCTGATGATACTCCCTCTCCCTCCTTCTCTTATAAAAAGCAGCCGGCAAATATTTAGCCACATTTCCACAATACTCCCTTTGGTCCTGTTGTTTCTTTCAGGCACAGGAGGACACTACACTGACTTCACGTGTACTGCCATCTAAGTCTAAACATTGAAACACTGGTAGGAGGCTGATGCACCAGGCAATGTGTCTCACTTAGGTGGGATTGCAAAAAACGTTTCCTTCCCAGTGGTTGATGACAGTCTTCACAGCAAGCTGTCCCAGCCATTCAGAAATGCAAGACAATTAAGAACTCTCGTCATAAAAAAATTATTTACACTACAACTTCACATTGTAAGGGACTGTCTTTCTGCTTGAGAGTTGAGATGTGTATTCTGTGCCGTACGATAAGGGTACATACATGCACATCCATGGAATATCTTTGCTTGTGGCTGTTCAGTAACTCCAGATGTAAATAAGTACAAATGAGTCTGCCCCCCCCCCCCCAGGTATATCTGCATGTCAATGAGGTTTCAAAACAAACAAACAAAAAAGCAAAGGGAAGTAAAAGTACCCCTTAGGTTAAGTCAGCAGAAGGCTGCAGTCAAGAGCCCAAACAGATTTCATCTGAAAAGGAGCAAGGGCCTTTGTGTGTGAAAAACTGGCTACAGGTAAAGGAAGGAAGTGCAAAGACAGAATGGTGGTCAGTTTTGGAAATTAAAAGAAAGGGGAGGACATCAAGCGATGGCACGTAATCAAAATGCAGGGTGTAATTGGGGTGCTACAGAAATGTGAATGTGGCATGGGGTAATGGTAAAAATGCAAAGGCGGCACAGCGCAAAAGACCGAGTTGACTGGGAAACTAGGAAGAGAAGTGAAAATCTGGTGTTGGGATATGAAAAGGTGGAGGGGAAGAGCCCCTTCACCCCAAAGGTCCTGTGTGCTGAGCAGTGTTTGCAGGTGGGAGCAAGGGGGCTGCTCTCCCCATCTGCCTCTGGTGCACACCAGGCTTAGCCTCAGGAGGGCCTGGGACCCCCAAGGGACAAATCCTGAGGGTAGAGGGCTGCTGTGTCTGGATGTGGAGCTGGTCAGCTGCTGGGCCCCTTCCCGCGTGTTATTTAGGTGTACAGAACCCATAAGGTGAATAGATGCTTTGGCCTGAACAACCTGATTTCTCAATTGCCAGAGGGTTCATGTCAAGTTTGGCATTTTTGTGCTCATGTCTGTAACTTATCTTTTTTTTTTTTTTTTCCCCTCCTGTCTCCAGGAACCAGTTGGTTGCTGTGTTTGTAAGAAATGCCTGTGGGAGTTGGGGTGATGTCTTCTCCCAGTGCTGGAGTGACCCGGGGCTTGTGCAGGTCCCTGTGGAGCCATCACAGGATTTGCATCCAGTAGCGTTCAGTTGATTTTTTTCACTTTTTTGGCGTCAGTGTGCTCCTTTACTCATGCGATGGCAGGCTGGACACAGGGTTGTCTGAGCAGCTCGTGGAGGACCCAAGTGGGGCTGAAATTTTGGATGTCCTTTCCAGGCAAGGTGCAGGCCTGTCCCTGTGCAGCCCACTTTGAATTACTTCTGTCATCTTCTGGTGACTGTAGCTATTTTAACCTAGGCTTGGAGCTAGAGTTAGTGCTTCAAAAAGAAACATCTCGGAACCTGAAGTTCTTCGATACTTGTATTTATTTAGTGTCATACTAATTGATTCTCCTGCTCTAATCACATTTATAGTGTGTTTTTAAAAATACAACAGAAAAATTTGAGCTAAAACTTAGCTCTCATTTTTCCTCACCCCTACAGGTCCCTTTCTTGCATAAACCTTGCCTTGCAGTTTTAGGGTTTCTCCCAGTATTGCAGAGTGCGGATTTCATATTTGTTAGGAAATTGGCTTTTTGTGGCCTGCCATCTATGACTGAGCTAACTTTATTTTTTTTTTTATTGTTCACATAAAGACTCACAGAAGGCAAAACCTTGGCGAAGTGGTATTGGATAGATGAACTGTGGCAGAGCGGGCTGAGGCGAGTTGCTTAACCTTTCCCAACCGCGAGCGCTTCAGCAGTTGTACTCGCAGGCTGTAGCAAAGATGTGTAATCCCTTCCAGCCTTTCGTCCTAGAAACTGATTGCCCTTTTGCCTGTGTAGCTCAGGAGAAAGCCTTTGGAGAATCCAAAATCCTCATTTAAGTCCTTGCTGTCTTGGGTACTGAAGTTTTTTTAGTTTACCTGGTACCTAAATCCTTACAGGTGGCCTGAATTTCTTAGGTTATTCAGAAACCAGCAGTAGCTCCTTGCACTGAGGTCAGAACTCAAAGCAGCAGCCTGAGTTCATATGCTAAATCAGGAGGGATACGGGTGCATTTGGGGTGTGTGTGTGTGTGTATATATACGCACATGAGTTGCAGCACTAATTGAGAACAAGCTGAAAGGGCTGGATTTCACTGCCCCATAGGTACATAGGGGAGCCTAGCTCCAAAGAGGAGCGACAAAATGATCTGTAATTCCCGAGTTCTCACCTTCTCATTCTTGTGATGTGGAGGGTTGTCAGTATAGGCAGCCCATCACAGCTGAGTGGCGTACAGGCAAAACTTCTGTAAGGAGTGGGTTTCTTCTGAATCTTCTGCCAAAGGTAGTGATGTTATTTCTGCTGCAGAGGACGGGGTATTATATTTGAGTCTGAGTCACCCAATTTCACCACAGGCCACGTGAGACTTCAGCTTAATAAGTACAGCAGGTTCTGAATCTATTCTTAAATCGCTCTGATCATCTGGTAGGGAACAGCTGAACATTGCATCGTTCTGTGGCAGAATCTGGAGGTTTGGTGTCATACCGCCAGGTGTAACAACGGGATCCGATTTAGCCATCCCCGCTGGAAGTCTTTTTAGAGCTTCCTCCCCCTTGTCCTCTAGCTGCAGCTTTCCAGTCATGTGAAAGGGAGAAAGCACGTTAACAAGGAGCAGAAGAGGTCACAAAACCGTAGCGAAAGCATATTTTCTCTCCCAAATAGAAGAAAGCCGAAACGTCATGCAGGGTCGCCCATGCTAGGGTGACCATTGCCCCACCCAAGCGTGCGTGCATTCAGGTCCGCACCAG
>BOSO01025688.1:0-11730 GCA_018403395.1 Gorsachius goisagi | reverse complement strand
TTTTTTTCCTTCTTAAATATGTTATCACAGAGGCGCTTCCACTACTGCTGATTGGCTTGGCCTTGGCCAGCAGCAGACACAGGGAAAACTTCTAGCAGCTTCTCACAGAAGCCACCCCTGTAGCCCCCCACTACCAAGACCTTGCCACACAAAACCAATACACCAGGTTGCTCAGCATTAGCAGGGGAGGTTTTCCTGGGACAGAGCGGGTGCTGTCACCCCCACACACTGTGCCGGTGTGATTTGCTGACCTGGGCTCTGGACAAAAGGCAATTTTAAGTAGAAATGGATCCTTTCTGAGTTCTATTTCTTTCCTGCTTAACACTCTTTATTTACTAAATGATAACTGAAACTATAGATTTTTCATACTGAATACACCAGTATTTCAAATAAAGCCAGAATCACAACTCACTGCATGCTAAAATGTCTAATAAGGTGTTGCGTGTCTGTTGATATCTAGAGAAATGAAAAAGACAAATTTTTGAAAAACGTAAGGGAAAGGATGAAGACAGCAGTCTGAACATGCTGCAGAAAAAAGAGGGGAAATACTTAAGAGCCAGATCTTGACTAGAATTTAAATATGCTCCCAAACACTCAAAATTTCACTGCAACTATCATGTTTTCATTCTCAGGAGTAATTTATTTGAATAGTGTCCATGAACAAATTGCATCTGCTCTGGCTGAGCTCTGTATAAGAACCAAAGGGGAAAAAGCATCTAATTAACACGTGCTGAAACACTGAAGTTATGAGGTAAGCTATTTTCCCAGTGAAGGTTGCTCACTATCCAGCAGAGCTGATGTTTCTCCCATAGAGATGTCGTCAGCTTCTGTGTTCAGTAGCATTCACAGAAAATAAGGTTGGTTCATATATATCCAGGCTGTACTTTCAAGTGACATCCAGCATGCCAGAAAGGATCTCTTTTAGTGCTGATTTACCTCACCTGGGCTGGAGACACAAGAGAGATGTTTCCTTCATGGCAGGTGGCATTAAAGGAGCTCCAGGGACATTTGTTGCATTTCAAGCCCCAAGTGATAACAATGTAATGTATTTATTTGATTTCATCATGCAAAACCAAAATCATGTTATACAAAACTTCAGGCAGATCAGTCTATACTTTTTATTTTTCCCCCCTTTTTTTTGGCCCTAAACCTGACAAATGATTTCTAAGTTACCCAAAATGGAACTTCTCTTCCTATGTCTTCAGGTTTATGTCCTTTATGGGTATTTTCACTTTAGGTAACCAAAAGCATATGCCACTGCCATAAATACAACTGCGATGGTTTTATTTCTTGTGTTACTATTTCACATACAGGATATTTTATATGATGAATAATGAGCTCTGTTCTGTGTCTTGCAAGGCTTGCGTCCATATGTTCTCAGCTGAAACCATAATGACAGAGCATTTCCACCAAATCCTCCTCTCACCCTTTCACTCAAGAATCTCTACAAAACCAGTTCACAATAATTCATACTGACTTTTCATTACTAGTGGTCATGCAACTGCACATTGTCTCATCTGTAAGGAGGCAAGTGCTGGGTAATTTCATGATCCTCGCCTCCAAAACCTTAGGGGGTGCTGGCAGAAAGTTAAAAAGAAAGTAAACTCTAAAAACTCAAAGGAAAAGCCAGTAACTTAGTTTGTAAGCTTGACTAGGAAGGTTTCAAAAAGATTGTTGTGGAAGTACTGGAGATCTTCCGCTGGCCATATCATGAGCTCAGCTGCAGCTGCATGAAAACCTTGGGCATCTTAAAATACATCTGCCAGTGAATTTCAACCATGAATTTCCACCAATACTCCCTGGCGGTATTCATGTGGCCCCACTTTGGCCACATACCATAGCTGACTAGGCTGAAGAGCCAGTCTCCGTAGGCTTCCTAGAAAGCCACTGAGGAGAGGTGAGCAACCAAAAATACTGGTCCTGATCTTGGGGACCCATCTTCTGAGGGGGCTTGTCTTTTCTAGTTAAGTATCCCAGACTTCCCCATAAATAAGATGGATCCCTACAAAGTCAAAGCTGAATATACTTGTTGCTCAGTTGTTAGGGGTTTTTTTTATTATTCTTAATTTCTGGAGAAAGTTTCTTTTTTCTTCTGAAAAATGTTGTAAGGAACCTGAAATTCAGAAGATTTCAACCAGCTTTATTTCTTATCTGGTGTACTTTCACAACACTGCTATGCCATTGTCAGAAATGTATAATCACACCTTGAGGAAAGAAAAAAAAACCCACATTGCCAGATTCTGTTGATTCTGTGTAACTATATTGAAATACTAGAAATTACCTTGGAACAGTGATTATTGTTTTTTCCCTTTAAAAGCTGGAGAAAGGATAAAGTGAACATTGGACTGACTATTTTCTCCTTCTATTGTTTATAATAGTGACTGACCTTTCTTTGGAATGAGCGATCTAAAAATGGCATTCACTGCTGGTGTTGGTGTTTGAGGTGCAGGTTCTAACCCAATCAGTTACTCAGACCTACGTAAGCTATTTCTATTGAACAGTAAGATGGATTAAATGCAGAGTGGCATTAAAGGGAGAGAGTAATGCAGAAGCATCACCATTGTTTCTTGAACGTAATTTTAAGTAAATGACCTTAAGCCTCTTACATGCATGAAAACAAATCTCTCTCCTGCTTGGGTACTGTTTCTACAGTGCTTGTTTTTGGAAAGCAAATATGAATGAGACGGATCCTGAGTTTTCATTTCTTTTTTCTATTTTCTGTCAAGCTAGCAATTCTTTAAAAAACCAAGTCAAATGTTACAATTCAAAATTCATTACAAAACAAGTTCCTTTTTCATGAAGGAGGTATAAAAAACCTGCCATGAAGCAGTGGTGGGTGTGTCGATGCCGCCAGGCTGGGAGGGCAATGGCACGGAGGCCGCAGGATGCCCAGGCCAGCTGCTCCCTGGGCACCATGCCTCCCTTCCCTGGTTCGTGACCACGGGAGCAGGTGAGAGGCACAGTGTGGGCATGACAACAAGCTGAGTTTGTTCTTCTCCTTTGGGCTGCAGTAGTGACTGTACCTGGCAGGACTCCAAAACTGCATCAAACCTATGATTTGCACACCTTATTTCCCTTTTTCTGCTCCTTAGCTCTCCTTTTCACTGCTCCTGTACCTCCTTTCTTCCATCCTAATTGCCTTCCCAATGACTCCAAATTATATGTTCCCCATTAGTCCCTGTCCTGCTACACCCGTATCCAAATCTAGTATTTCCAGCACTGTCCCCTAGGTAACCTCAGCCTTATGTAGCATCTCTGATATGGACAGCTTGGCACTGTCCCCTTGCAAGGTCATGCAGCCCATGAAGCCCCCAGTGCTCTCCTCAACTGTCTGTGCACTTTGGCCATTTATCTCATTGCTCCCCCTCAACCACCCGTGAAGCCCAGATACCCTTCACAGCCCTATCTGGACTATCCATCACTCCTCACACTTCCCTTTCACCTTGGGTGCTTCATCCCCTTGCATGCGGTAGTTTCTCACATCCTGCCCAGCCCACCAGGCCAGCCCACGGCCCCAGCGCCTGCCTGCTGCTCTGGCGTGTGCTTTTTCAGGAAACACACTGGAGGGACAGAGACTTTTCTAAGATGGGGAGTACACAAGAAGATGGGACAAACAGTGGCGTTCAGGTGGTGCACCGTTTCACCTGGCCCAGAGCAGAAGACGAGGCAGTGCCTCCAACCATGATCTGCATCCTCGAGGTGGAAGGAGGTGACAAGAAATCCTACTGTGGTGGGCTCCATGCTGGCAGAAAGAGGCACTTCTGCAAACTTGGAAGAAGGTAATTTTTCTTTCATGTGTGACAGTTCTTACCCATTCAGACAGTGAGGGGGAGCAAGGAGAAAGGCCAGATCATTGGGACATGACAGGACCCTCCCCTCAGCCCACTTTTGGGGAAGTGCAAAGCATCAGCTACTGCCCAAGGCCCTGGGGTGCCTGGTGCCTGCTCCTGGCAGAGCACTGCTGTGCCCACCCCACCCTCCCCTCGTGCTCACCTCTCCTGGCTGAGTCTGATCTCGCATCGGGGGCTGGGAAATGGCTTGGCAGCCACTGGCTATGATGAACTGCTGGGCACAGAGCTCCTGGAGCAGCGGGAGCAAGCGGCTGGCTGGGAACTCGTCACCAGCTGACAGCAAGCTGTGCAGCCTTCAAAGCCGAGTGATGCACTGGCCATTAAATTATTCTTTTAAATTCAGAACTTGGACAATGCACAGTGATAAAAGCATCACAGACATTTGGCAGCAGCTCAGAAAGGCACTTAAGCATATGCTCAGTGTTAAGCATATCGACAATCATGCTTCTGCACAGGAAAGTGCGTTTGGAAGAGCTTTGCCAGGGCTAGGGCTTAGAGGTCCATGAGGCAGCAGTAGTCCCAGACAGGATCATCAAAAGATCCTCTGAATGCTTTCTCCTCAATATTTGGTTTTTTAGGTAAAACCACAAGGGAAAAAAATAATAATCTGTGGAAACACAAATTCTACATACAGAAGCAGGGCAGTGAATATATTTTGATGAATTTGGGGACTCCAATTTCTTCCCTAAAAAAAAGAAGAAGGGGGAAGGGAACTGAAGTAGCTGCCCAGGTGAGGAAGCTTTCAGTGAATAGGTTGGGTGGAAATAAGTCGTTCATACTTTTGGAAATGTCTAAGTGCTCTGTTTATGTATTTTCAAAGTAAATTATTTCAATTCTCCAAATTATTAAGCATAAAGTATCTTGAAATTTACTTAAATATTAAGTTGTTAAAAAGAACTAAATACTATGAAAGTAGACTAAAATATTATGTTCAGGTTGAATGAAAACATTAGGTAAGTCTGAAACTGTTTTAGAAACATGTATGGTCTACTGAAACAAAAATCTATTATTTGAACCATTTCAGTGGACGATACCATCAGGTAAAATTAGTATTACAGGTGCCAATTTGTGGTTTTTTACTTTTCTACAGTGTATTTCAATTATTAAGTCGATGGATAGGGTATAAGTACCTTCAAGAGAACACGTCTACATCCCTTTCCTGCTAATGGCTTTAGCATCACTATTTCCACAGGTTTTTAATCCTCCCTGGGGAACCTCCACTCTGCCACCACTAACCCATCACTGGCTGCAGGAGCAGGATTAGTCCAAACAGTTTGCTTTGGCAGAGGTGGGTTTCGGTGCACCGGTAGAGGCTGTAATGCAGTGGCACAGGGCAGAGAGCTCAGGGTGGAGCCCCATCCCTGTCCATGTCCCCATCACCACCCATTTTATTGGTGTGGAATGTAGAGATGGTGCTTTTTTAGAAGCTGAGGGATGCTGTCAAAGTTCCTGGGGGAGAATTTTATGTAATGAGAAGAGGCCTGGGTTGAGGGGTGCTTCAGCAGCAGGCAGATAAGAACAGCAGAGAAGTCAGTGACAGTGGCTGAATCAGAAAGGGATCTCAGGTTCATATTCTCCTCGCCCCTCTGTCTGTAGTAAGGTTTTTTACCCAAATTGGGGAAGATGGAGACTTGCGTTGCTTAAAGAACTATTTAAGCTTTTCTGCCTTTAATTTTAAGAAAGGGGCTGGCTGTGCATCCCCAAAGCTATTTCTTCTGGAAGAATATTTTCGCCAAACTGAAATACCCACTCTGGGTTATGCTGCTGCATACCCATAATGAATAGGGTTTGAGGACATGCATATCTAAGCTCCTGAAAAAACAGGCAGGCTTACGTGGTTAGCCATAAGCTTAGCAAAGAATTGAACCCTAAACCCCTCTTTTTCATGAGAAAGAAATAATTAAATCACTTTTGTGACTGCATATCCCTAGCATTTCAGCCTCCATTCACAATACACTTACAAAGCTATTTATTTTATTATGTTGCGTTGTTGCTTTCTCCACCTCCACACAAAGCAGGATGCCAAGGGAAAGCAACTCTGAAAGGGACCTTTGGCAATGACCGTCAATCCTGAGTGACATTCTTGCTACTCAGCACAAAGTCTTAATATGTTTGCAGTCCATGAACGCTACCCATCATTCCTCCTGTCTCCTCCTGCATGTTTGAACTCTCCTACATTGCAATTGTGTGAATTAAATTCAGAAAATTGTGTTCAAACAACATTAAGGTTTTGACACAAAGTTTCAAAAGCAGTCACTAGGCAATGTAGAGCCAAGAGCTGGTATTTCATCACTTTCCACCTATCACAGCGATGAAAAAGTTGGTTGCAACCGAGAAAGAATATGCCGACTTTCTGTACAGGTTTTCCAGGTGATGTGCAGTTCTCCAACCAGGATGCGTAAGTCTTCTTAATGAACAGGACTGATTAGGAGTGAATTATTTCGTCAAAATAGTGCACCCATGGCTCTCCAGGCCATCACAAAGCATTAGACTCCACAGATGAGTTATCAGTACACCAAAATAATTTGCACTGTCAAAGAGGAAAAAATTGTACACATTAACACTGTACCGATCAGCAAGGCAGTCCTTAAGACTGATCCTAGAGAAATGGGGCTTTTACTTCCCCTCCCAGCTTCCGGGGAAGGTGTTCTCACCCCAGCGCCGAGCCAGGAAAACTCCCTGGTTTCTGCTCTGGTTGCCCTCACTGGAAGTACTGAGACTGGTTTTATAGGCCAGCTGAGCCCTTTCCTACCATGCAGAGAGCAGTCACCATTGAAGACACACTTGGGAGGACAATTACGGGTATCCCCATGGGCTTCATTTCAGAGAGAAGAGTTGATGCTGCCTCCAGGTATCCTGGACTTCTTGGTGATCTGTAGTGCTCAGAGCAAGCAGATCTGCCGCTCCATTTCCTCTTTGAGAGGGGTTTCCAAGCAAGGAGCCAATCCTTGGTGTCTGCTGGGTGTCATCAGGGACATTTGTTTCTTTCACATCTGCAGCTAATCAGAATTTTATACAGATTTTTTTTTTTAATAATTCCAAAGTTTACACATTTTTTTCCCAAAGAAACAAGGCAGAAAATATGGTGATATTATGGCATTTGCAATTTTATCATAGTAGGAATTTTTATTTTGCTGGTTGGCAGATATCAATACTTACTAACGGCATCACGATGCATTCAAATAGATTATTTTAACGGCTTCTATTTACCTTCTAGCTATCTTTGTTATTTTTTGCACTTCATTACAGGGATCGGTCACAGACTCTCAATGCTTACTTCAACATGCCTTATAATGTTGTTCTTTGGAGAATTTTCTTCTTTCCTCTCATATGAGCTGTGATGCCTGTTCCCATTGCTGAAAGGAGGACAGCTGTGCTATGAAAATGTTGGACTGAGTTAGTCATTCAAACTGACTTTGAATTTCAAACTTAGACCTTCACATCTTCAAAACTTGTTTCAAAAATATGCTTTAAAACAGATTTTTTTCTTATTTTCAAACATCAGTAGGTTTTTTAGATTTATTTCTTTATTGAAATCCAGTGTAAGTTTGCAGTAGATCATTACTGGCAGGTAAATAAATAATATTAAATTATCATACATAAAAAACCAAATACATTTCAAAACAAAATTATAATACTTTGAAAAGGCAACTCCTCCATTAAAAATCTGAATAGTCTGAGGATATTACATGCGGAAACTCTCCTTTCAATGCTTTTCACATTGTAGGAATTTTTCTATTGCAAATTCTATGGCAAAAAAGAAAAGAATGAAAATAGCAGCTGCCAGTAGAAAATTATTTTGACAAAATTATCCAGCTGATCTCAATTTTCAGTTTTTAATATTAGATTGGGGGTTTTGTTTGGTTTTTTGCCTTTAAAGCCATTTTTTCCCCTCAGTGAAGTTCCCCACACAATGTTATGTCCATGATCCCCACAAAAAAGACATTCAGTGACAGATACCACCCTACTCCCCCAGCACCCAAAAGAAACAAGGCTGCTGACCCATGAATATGAACTGTCTTGTCTTTTTCCCTAACAGATTCAAGAGCTGCCACACAAGGAAGAATGATTCCTCTACATGTTACAAGGAAGATGGTTTCCTCTACCAGTTTCAAGAGGTTACTAAGCCAAGACAGACCATTTGTGCTCTCCAAAGCATCAGGGTGGGAAGGATGTACAAGGCTGGACTGCAGAGCGGATACCCTCTGTGTCCTCCATCCCAACCCTGCCTGTGGGATCTTGAATGATCTTGAATGCTGTGTCGTGCTGCCCGAGGATGTCTCAGGTAAGCAGCTGTAATGGCCCCTCCATTACCAGGA
Organism: Gorsachius goisagi; assembly: GCA_018403395.1. Classification (NCBI taxonomy): domain Eukaryota; kingdom Metazoa; phylum Chordata; class Aves; order Pelecaniformes; family Ardeidae; genus Gorsachius; species Gorsachius goisagi. Next base: position 3,560 of record BOSO01025688.1, on the reverse strand, counting down.
GGATCGTCTCAGTGGGAGAAAAAGAAAATGGACTGCCGAGGAGGGGAGTTTTGAAGCTGGGAATGCTTTTGCAGCATGTGTGCACCATGGTGTGACAGCCAGACAGGAGGGGAGCTAGCATGAAAATGCCCATTAAGGAATCAAAAAGAGTGTATGGCTCCTCGCTGCTTTGATCCTGTCTTCAAAGACACCCTGTGAGCCTCCTCTTCTGCAAGGCAAAGCCCATGCAGAGCATTGGCTGGCACATACAGGCATTGCTGGGGCTGTGGGACATGGCAGGACTCGAAGTAGGGAGAGGAAGGGTGCTTCCAGCTGCCCACGTGGGGCACCCTTGCAGCCCCCAGCCCACTTACAAGATCAGAGCTGGCTTTTTTTGGCTACAAAGCCAAATAGTTTATAGATTTGGTCCTAAGCCCATGGAATGGTCTGGGAGCACCTCTTGTGAGGACAGGCTGAGAGAGTTGGGGTTGTTCAGCCTGGAGAAGGGAAGGCTGCAGGGAGACCTGATTGCAGCCTTCCAGTACTTAAAGGGGGCCTATAGGAAAGATGGGGAAAATCTTTTTAGTAGGGTCAGCTGTGACAGGACAAGGGGCAATGATTTTAAACTGAAGCAGGGTAGGTTTAGACTGGATCTAAGGAAGAAATTCTTTACAATGAGGGTAGTGAAACAATGGAACGGATTGCCCAGAGAGGTAGTGGAGGCCCCATCCCTGGAAATATTCAAGGCCAGGTTGGACGGGGCTCTAAGCAACCGATCTAGTTAGCGGTGCCCCTGCTCACTGCAGGGGGGTTGGACTAGATGACCTCTTCTGGCTGCAGCCTCTGGAGACCATTTCAACTTGCTTACAGCTCCTGCCTGTGGCATAAGTGGGTTTGGGTGACATGGGGGTGACTTGTCCTCTCTGATGCAGGCACCATGCAAGGCAGCGTGGCCAGCACAGCTTGGCTGTGAAGCAGTGAACAACCATGTCTGTATGCTGAGGGAGACCGGGCAGCTGGGAGCTGTGGAAGAAAACAACTCTCAAGGTGAGCAGAGCGATGCATTCCAGGGTAATTCTGTCCTCCTGCTGGCAGAGATGCCTGTAGCATCCAAAAGGCTGGGACAATGCATTGATGGACACTCCGCCACCCAGCAAAGCTCATAGGATGTTGACTTTTTCTTACCCCTGACCTGAACCACACTGAACCAAAGGCAAAAATTTCCATGTGCCACCCTTGTCAGCCCCTCAGTTCGAAACAGGAGAAGGCAATGTCAGGCAGATCCGACATGCAGCAGCTGGGGTCAGCAGCATCTGGGGGATGGTTCCTTTGTGCCATCACTGGACCAGACCCACAGTGGTGGCACCAGGATGCCCTATGGCAGCCTGGGGACACACTGGTCCTACACACATATGTGTCTTCTTGCTAAAAATGTTGATGACCAAGAGAGCCTGGATGGCCATCTCATGCAGCCTGCTGGAAGCATGCTAGCACCTGTGTACTTCAGCAGTGCCTTGTTCTCAGATGTCCATGAAAAATGACAAAGCACAGCATATTCCCCTAACTTCCTTTCAAGTCATTTCCAGGGTGTTTGAAATATTATAGTTTTACTGGTATCACCTTAATGCAACAAAGTTTTCAAGAAAAAAGGTCACAGTGCTTGAATAGTTCTGGGTTTTAATACCACAAGGTATTTCCACAGTGTTTCTGTCACTGGCAGCACAAGGAGTGCATACAGTTACAGGAGCTCTCCAATAACATGCAAATAGGCTTGTGGATGTGAGTGCACTTCATCCACCTCAGTCATACAGGAAAAAATGCTGTGTTTCAATCTCACCAAATAGTCTTTAGTAAGATAAAAGAAGTCAGGGTATTATGGACAAAATTCTCACATGGGAAAAATGTTAATAGTTTCTGCAAGTACCATTCATCAGCCAGCTGCGCTGCAGCACGGGATGGCAGCACACACCTATGATGCATGGTACTTCACCACTCATTGTCTTTTAATACGAACATAAATGCAAGAATATCTCAGGACAGTTATAAAGATCAGCCTTAACTGTTTGCCTCTGAATGATAAGGCAACCTGAGTCAGCCAACAGAGCGCTCGTATTCGTTGTGCACGTGTCTCGTGGTGCATCATGAGCAGCAGGGACCTTGCACTGGTCCTGTAATGGCATCCATGGGCCAGAGCCCAGATGGCTGGATCCCCGGGCACCGGTGGGCTGGCGGGGTGAGGGTATCCTGACAGGCTGTGCCAGGGAGCCAGCCTGGCATGGGGTCAACAGAGGTGGGTGGGTGCGCCAAGGAGCCTTGTACGCTCTGCCTGAGAAGGTATTTATTTTACTCGTTGGGTTTTCAGACTAGAACTGTATTTAGACACCTACCTGCAGCCCTTTTACTGGAAACTTACACTTGTACTAACCTGGATACCAGTCGCTGCATACATCAGGTGGGGGACAGAAATAACCCTCCTCACCCTATGTGTCCAGCCAGAAAACATCAACCATCAGTGCTGTTTAAAGCTGGAATATCAAATATCTTTGTTAACTAGCTGGGGAAGTGTGAAGGTTAAAAACTGTCTGCAGAAAGTACACAGGACATTTGTATTCAGCATATATATAAAAAATGTATGCACACAGACTACTCAGTGAACATCGTTAAGGAGCTCGAAGACAACGAGGCTAAATTTAAAGTGTGCATGGTTTATTGATATCCTGTTTTAAGCTTTACTGTAGCTTTCTCTGTATTTTTCCCTGACTGGCTCTGTCACCTTACAGTCCATCACAGATTTGACCTGAGCTGGCACCAATGAAAGGCTAGGAGAGTCAACATTAGTCTTTTACACTTAATAAATATTCTCATTCTCTACATGCTGTTGTGATGGCACTAATGATTCATGTCTTTTGAATAAAACCTGTCACCACTGTCCATCTCAGATCATGGGTAATTACAGCTATCATTGTCGTCACACAAACGCTCTTGTAGGGCAGTTTGTGTATGGTAAAGGATGGCAGAGTTAAATCAGGCTCAGCATCAATGTCAATGCTTTCTCCGCAATTACAAAGCATATCAAATATTAAAATGCAATTAGAGTTATTACAAATTTTTAGAAGTTTAAGAATGGATTTCCACTTTCAGTCAATCAGAATGCTTTTGAAAATGAAGAATTGTGTGAGGTTGGGAAACTTTAGTCACAAATTTGGGTTTTAGCAAATATTTTCTCAGTGATAGAAATAATGTCTCTATATTTAAAAATAATCAACCTAGAGGTTCCACAAGACTCTGAAAACATTCTGCCACTGCTATTTAATCAAAAAGAAATTATTTAGAAAGGAATAAGTCCAGTGTGTAGCGTATAACAGAGTTCTGGTTTTCTGGCTCCCCCCCCGCAAAAAGCACTCACAAGGCCAGTGGCGGCAAATGCAAAAATTAAAATTGGAACTAGTAATTTCACAACAAAACTTCTAAAAAGTGGGAACCTTTCTACACTGCCTTTCCTTGAAAGACTAAATATCTGATTGCCAGTTATTTGTTAGTGAGCGTGTGCCGCGATTGAGGGACGGAGACCCAGCTTGATG
>BOSO01025685.1:0-26718 GCA_018403395.1 Gorsachius goisagi | reverse complement strand
GGAAGCAGAAATCAAATTTAAGGGCGGTGAATTTTAATTCCAGAAACTAAATATATCAAGGTAGCAGCTTTATTGTTGCAGGACACCAACCTCAAAAAGAAATTCATACTGACAGAAGTAGATAATGCGGAAATTCCAATTGTTTGGGCCAGAGAAGTTCCAGGTAGATCCAAAAGAGCTGAGCCTGTGAAAATTGACTTGAAACCAGGATCGACTCTGGTAAGAATTAAACAATATCCTCTAAAATTAGAAAGCAGATGAAGTTTCATATGCAGACATGTTTTTCACCCTCTGAAACCATCCGGAGTGGCAAAGGGACTGTGGAATGGTACCACCACAGGACCCCATGGTACTCGCACTTGAGCGAGAAAATAACAAAGAACTTAGAGGTAAACTGAGGCGGTGTTGCTCGGCATGTAGTATTGGACAAAGGTGTACTAAAAGAAATAAAGTTCACCAGGCACCGGAACAAGATCTAACTGATCTGTTTAAGCCTCCCCCTCGGCCACAGGAACGGGAAGCGGACTCGGATGGAACCTCCACCCCCTCGAACAGCCCTGTGTCTTCCCATACTAGAAGAAATCTGCCCCAGCAGCCTTACAAGCACCCCTTCGAGAGGCGGTAGGGCCTGATGGTGGGACAATGCTAATTAAGGTACCTTTTTCCACCACTGATTTAGAAGTATGGAAAAGGGTTGCAAAAGATTACAGGGATGATCCAGTAAGTGTAACTAAACATTTTCAGTTTATTATAAAACAACACAACCCCGATTGGAATGATATACAGTTATTATTAGAATTCATGACTGAGACAGAGAAACAATTGATTTTAAAAACAGCAGGGAATTTGGCTGAAGATCATTATAAGACTACAGGAGGGGACGTAAAAGAGTATTTCCCTCTCCGAGATCCAAAGTGGGATGTGAATAGGACTGTGCATATGGAAAGATTGCAGGCATATCAGGAGTGGATTTCGAAGGGGATGGAGAGGGCCATCCCCAAAACCATAAATTGGTCAGCATTATATGCAATTAAACAAGGTCCTTCCGAGTCCCCATCTGAATTCCTGGATTGATTGAGGGATGTAATGCGCCGCTGGATCCTGGGTCAGAGGTAGGGATACAACAGCTAGTTTCCCCGGTTTGGGGCCAGACAACAGGAGATATTAGGCGCAAACACCAGAAGTTTTCCGCACGTCAATAGCGCCCTGTGGGATGAGTGCTGCATGTCCACTAACAGCCCTGGGAGTGAGCACTGCAAAAGAGGTGCTAGAAAGAGAGGCACGGGAAAACACAGAGTGACAAAAACCTTCTAAGTCCCACTTGACAAGACACAGAAGCCAGAAAGGAAAGGGAAGAACTCTCGTAACTATTATTTCCTTCCCAAAGCCTCCCCTTCCCAGATAAAGGAAAAGGCAACAGACTGCCTGGGAATAACTGTTTTAGTTCAAAATGTCAGGGACCCAACCAGGTTGCTTTTCTGTCCCTGTGTTCAATAAATGTGCAAATGGGTTTCCATGGCATGGTTGTTAAGCTAGGCTCCGCAAGCACAAAGGTCCGGACTAATTAGATGCTTACTACCGGGGAAAAAAAAAAAAGGGCCACGAACCCGCAAAAGGTCATAGCTTCACAGCACCACATTTGTCTGGGAAAGCCTCTCCAGCTCACAGGAGTCGCATGTTCAGAAAATGCATCCAGCATTTTGTTCCTTTCATGTTTCATGAGCAGGTTGTGCTCCTAAACCCTTTAGTGGCCTGGTCCAACAAAGTGTGACAGATTCTGACCTGCCCTCGATTCAACGCTAGGTGTCACTTCTGCTTAAGAAATGCAAGAGGGACATGAAAAAGCTTCCAAAAAATCTGCCCATCCAGCATCAGTTTTGCAGGGGATCTCTATACCTACAACTCTTCTTCCTAAGGTCATGGACAGTTAAAGAGTTTTAAGGTTTCACGTGTCTCAAATCAGGCATCCAAAAGCATCAGAAAATACCAGACAAGGCTTGCCCATACTAAGCATAATGGTGACCAGCGCAAGGTTTCTCTTCTTATCTTTTATGGGAGCAAGGAAACACATGCCTACATGAATGAGGAACTACTGCATGGAAGAGCTGCCAGAGTCTGCTCTGACCAGGTCTTGCTGGCCCATCTCTGCGGCCGCTCTGTTCCTGCAGGTGGGAGAGCTGCTGTACTGCTTTCAGTCCTTCCTCAGCAGCAGACTTGCCCACCAAAAGATTTCCAAGCATCAGGGACTGACTCAGAGGAGGAGAAAGAGGCATGGTGTTTGTGATCAGGGCCCCAAGGCAGGCTGGGGTGTCACGTTAAAAGGCTAAAGTAATTTAGAGTGATGCCCAATTTGTCGCTGTAAGTCCAGACGCGTTCAGTGTACTGAGCTATCACAATTACGGATGCACAAGTAACGTGATACACCTTCAGTCTGGTTGCATTCCATGAACTACCACAGCCACGCTTCAAGAGTTTGGTCACGTCCAACGAGAACTATCATGGCTAGGTTAATGAATAGTGCAATTTATTAAAGCAACAGATACACAGGTTCTTTTGGATTGCCGGTGATAAATTCACTGTCTGAATTTGCACATGCAAATACCAAGAATATGAGTAACACTGCTTGGCTACAAATGCGTTAACAGATATAAAGTGACTCTGTAGAGATTTCTAAGTTTCCCGGGGAGGCACTTGGTGTAACCAAGTGTTCGAATCTTACCCAAAGGCGTCCTGATGGGGGGAAGAGAGGCTCAGCCCATCAACTGAAGTCGACGTCCCAGAAGTCAGAAGTCATAGTGGTACACGATGATGGTATCTTCCCTAACATCCTCTCTCCCTTAAGCTATTTTATATCATTTTTTACCTTTCAGGTGGAGCTTGAATTACTCTGGCCATACACACCTTGGTTATGATTGGTGTAAAACTTTCTCGCTTTGTCTTTAAAGGTATAAACTAGAAAAATTCAAAGTGCAAGCTCAGTGAGGGGTGGTCGCAACCTTGGAGGTGTGTAGCTTTTGGGATGGAGGTGTCTTTTGGTATTATAATGATATTATAATGAGCAAAGTTCACCAAAAGGACAGCATTTTGGCAAAAACATGACAGACTGTTGGCCAAGGGTAGCAAATATGCAGCCTATCAGTTCCATGGTACCTTCAAGTTCCCATATTATCACAGAGCCTGGCCCCAGTGTCTCCACTCTGCTCCACCCTCTGTGCAATTCCTCTTGGAGTCAGCACACCAAGTTCCCCTGGTGTTGCCAACATCTAAGGTTGCAGGTCTGGGGAACTTCCATGGAATGGATTCCTGGCATGTCAGCCACACTCCACCATGGAAGCTTCTTCAGTGCAGTACCTTTCTTTAAAATGTGAATATAAGTTTAATTTCTAAGTCACCTCCGGCAATTATTCCACATAGGACACAAAGGAAATACTGGGAATAATACTATAAAAGTAGAAAAGATATAGAAGCATGGGGTACAGAGGGTAGGGAAAGGGCTGGCCCTGGGGAGATGTGGACTCTACTAGAACCATATTATTTGCTATATCTTACAGTACCAGAAGATGGAGACCACAAAGGAGGAGGTACCAGGCTTAAAACAAAAGAAAATACTTTGGATATCTAAACACAATTCTTCTGTTCATCCACAAGACATTGTAAAGACCAAAAGCACCACCAGGTTTAAAAATCAACAAGACACAGGCAGAGAATAAATTCACCAAAGGCTATTAAGCAAACATATTGATGCAACTTCTGGGTCAGGCAGTATTTAAAGCAGCAGATGCCTAGAGAATATGAGACTATCCAGTATGTGCTTGCCCTTACATTCTTTCCATGAACACCCACTTCAGGCCGCCATCCCTAGAGCATTTCTCCAGAGAAAACTTGGTCCAAGCCCCTTCCAGGGCTGGAAAGATATCAAGACACACAGGCAAAAAAGGCAGGACACTGGGAACCAAAACAAGAGATCAGGTGGTTGTTGTAACTCAAGAAAACCCAGGACCATAATGAGGCTCAGCAGCTCAAGATGAGGAAACCACAGTGGTGAAGCAGCATATACAATGGCAGCATGCTCACCTTCTCGACAAGTATGGAAGCTAAAGAGAACCACTGTGGCCAGAGGTATAAGGATCTCAAAGCGCAAATTTTCATTTGCTGGTACCTCCCAGCTGGATGTTGAGTAAGGCCAACACCAAAAGACAAGAGATTCTAAGACTTCTTGGGCCTTAAGCAACAAATAAATAAAATATTGAAGGAAGAAACATAGCAAGAAGCGTGGGTGGAAGAACATGTACTGAACCATCCCTTTGACCACACACACAGTGCCCTGTGAAGGACCTAGTTTGTGTCCCATGATGCCCATGCATTTGGTAAAGAACAAAGAAGGGTCTGCTGGGATCCCTCACATGCTTTTAGTGGTGATAAGCCCTTGTCACTGTTCTGTACATTGGAGAAAGTACAAGAGGAGAAAGTACAGAAAGTACAAAATTTGCAGTGCATGGTCATTTCTAAGGCCCTCAGCTACCTGGTCTAGCATTCACATCAGGCCTGTTGCAAGCAGGGGTTGGATTAGGGATCTCCAATTGGATTAGAAAGGTCCAGATATCCCTCACTGCCTTACCTTTCTGTAAATCTAAAATGCTCAGTATCTGCTACCCACCCCCACTGTACAACAGGGCTTGGTAACAGATGTGGACATGGCTGGAAACGCAACCTCGGATGAAGATACTTAACTGAGCCCCAGTGCAAGCCTGGATGCAGAGGGCAGGCAAAAGGTGTGAACCAGCACCAGAATGCAGATACAATCAGCCAGCGGCTGTTCCCTGCACCAACACTCCGTTTCCAAAGACGGAATTAATAGGACAAGGTTAGACATGGTCTGGACAGAGGCAGCTCAGTCTTCACGCAGCCCTGGGAGACTAAATAAGGACTAGTGTCCAGGTGAGGATCTGGCCTCAGCAAAGGTGGCACAGATGCTGTGAGATGATTTAAGGTGGGAAGGAGGCAAGAAAGTGAGAATGATTTACAGGGAAAGAGAACAAATGGTGACAGCCCACTCTAGGGGGGGAGGCGTGATAGGGAAGGACACCAAGCACAAAGTCAAGAGATGAAGCCAAATGGCAAGGGACATTGAGACAACAAGGAAGTCAAGGAGAGGAGAAGCATTAATGGCACTTGAGGATGAGAAAAAGTGAAGGCCAAAGCAGTGATAATGGGAGTGTGAACAGAGAGGAAGGTGGTGCATCAAAGAGGTTGCCCGGAATGAGTGAATGTACGCAATTTGATTTAGTAGCAGTTTAGAATTTATTTGTGCCTTTAGGGCAAATCACAGGGTTGGATTTTGATATTTTAATAGGACTCAATCATCAGTCAATTAACAAGGTGATTCAACAAAATTTGTTTTAATCAAAACAGCGACTTAATAATAAGAGTCAAAAATGGCAAGGTTCACTCTATTACTGCATGGAAGAAGTACACAAAGGAAAATTAAGTTACACTCGAGTTAGAATGATTCACCAACAAACCGTGCAGAGGATAAGGAGGACCCTCCTGTTGAGTCACAAGGTTCAGAGTAGAACCCCCTTGCTTTCTAAACTCCTTCTCAGAGAGGAGTCTAGGTGCAGCTAGGTCCAGTCTCAGTCTCAGACTTGGTCAAAGGTTTATGTCTAAGGATAATATGTGTCTAGCAGCAGTCTAAGACTCATTTTGTAATTAAATCACACATTTACAGATTACTTAAATTGATTCACACATGCATATGCGCAGACAATTATATTTGTATATATTTATATAAATATTTTTTATATATATATATGTATATAAAGTTATACCTGTTAAAAATTCCCCTCGAGTTCAGTGAAATATTCACGTCAAATGTCTCAGTATTTGTCAACAGGCGAGGATTGAGCCTCAAGGGGTGAAGGCTTTCAGCCCAGGCTTGTTGGTCTTCTGCGATGGACCTCCAATTTTCGCAAACTTTAGAGTTTGCGAGCTCTGAGAGGTGTCCCACTCAGAGGGAGATGCTGGCCGCAATCTGCTGTGGTCCAGGAGAGCTCAAAGGGACTCACTTAGGACCGCTATTTATAGGGTTGCAAGATTATTGGCTTTAGTCATGAGTAAATTTCCATCCTGGCCCCAATTCCAGTAACAATGGTGCCGCCTCGCTTGGGTTACTATCCAAGTAAGGTATATGTTGAAGGCTGTCAGGGGATAACTGATTGTTCCTTATTCTCGCTCCCTGCCTTGACAAGTCAACTGGTGTTTCTAGTATGGACAGTGCCGCTCCCCACCTCAGCCCAGCCGCACAGCACTTCCTGGTACAGTTAAGGGGCGCTTAACTGTCCAACTCATTACACAAAGGCCAAGGTGTGGCGGGAATTCCTGAAATTGTAGAGCAGTTCAGGAGAAAAGGGCGGGGGGGATGCACCACCACAATCCACCCCATGACTAAAGTCAATCCATCTCCCCCCCAGAGTGGCCATGTGGTCACCTCTTGCCTCTGTGCCTGTAAACAGATTAGTGCCATATTCCAATTGTAATTTGAGGGAAATTTTTTCTTTACTTAATTATCAAGGTTTGGTTAAATGTGATTAAACAGTGTTGTACATGCAAGGAGGTTTTTGTAATGATGCCAGCTGTTTAGCTATTTTCCACATTCTAACATACAGAACTGTATTCAACAACAAACATAACACAATAGAAATTAGTAACATTACAGTGGGATGCAATAGTCAATTCAGGATTCCTGCTGCTGTTGGTGACCATCCAAGTAAGTATCGCACCAGTGATGTTCCCCATCCTTTTTCACTTGTTCTAGAACATGTTGTGTCTTTTCTGTATCATGTTGGACAGTAATCAGGGTTCTTTGTCCATTGTTCCAAATTCGCTTTAGCAATTGATTCAGGTCATCATCTTGCACAGTTTTCTCACCAATGTGGTATTCATTCAAATGGGGGTAGGTCATAAATCTTGATACGATGTATAGTTAGATTGTAACAGCTGGTGGGTTGTGACAGAAGCTGAATAGTTAAAAGTTGCATCCTGTGATTTTGGTAAAATTAAAAATACAGATTGTATATATCTACGCGGGTGTTGCCTATAGATACAGAATTACAAAGGGTTCTCATACAAACACATCCATTTCCAACATGTGTAAGTACCGTTTCAGGGGGTTCATCGGGATGTATTTCAAAATGACAAACACTTTGTTCACTGTCAAGACAAATGTCTTGGGCTTTAACGTTATTGCTTTCACAAATAAATCCCTGTTGTTCCTGTACAACACATGCATCAACACCAATAGTTTGCCATTTATTCCCATTTTTTTGGGCCCATACTCTGTGTTCTAATGGACAGAGGACAGCTCCATTGTGGTTTAATCCCAGCAGAATGACTGGGGATATGGTGTATACAGAAGCATTGAGTATTGTTAATACAAAAGCTATGGCTTTACTGTCAGTAGGGTTATAGGTAAAATTGATAAGACACCACCAGGATTTGAATTCCCTTTCAAATTGAGTTGCATTGTCCCAGACTACCTTTCAAATTTCAGCGGGTAAGGTGCCCTCTTTGCCTTCTCTTACAATTGTTGTTACAGTAAATTGTATCCACCATTGGGCTTGAATACAACTAAGAGCAAGACAGACAGTAATTCAAGGCATACCATAGTGCATCCATAGTTAGTTGGTGGTCTTTTTCATTTAATTCTTTCCCGCTTAGGTAATATGTCAGCTACAAGCCATTGACTAGTTCCCAATGCTGATAGAGAAGACCACAACGGGTGTTCTAATTTGTTCAAATCACTTGTTGTCATGCTCAATTTATTTATGAGTATTTCAGCATCCATACTATTCAAGACTCACAATCCTGTCCCTATGACACTGGTTACCTCTCCCTCTCTTCGCTTTGGAGAGGTGAGGGTTCATCCACATAACCATGCTAACCATCGCATATAAGACATATTTAGGAATGGCAAGCAGGTAGGTAGGTTTAATTGAAGAGATGTCAACCTGCATTGACAGTTCCACTCATTTGAGAGACCATGATGGGTTAAATAACATTCATTGTTGTCCTACGTTTTTAATTATGTAGGGAACGATGTTATTAATGTGAGGAGACAGTTTGATATGAGGCCAAGTTGGTGAACACAATTGTTTGATATCAATCTTGAATTGGAAACCTAAAGCTAGAACAAGAGTTGGGGTCTGTCCAAAAGCACATTATGAGTCCTGAATGCAATATGGTAAAGCTGCACCAACATTCATGATTACAAGGACAGGTATGAAGGTGGTGCTTTTCCTCAACATTGTTTACAAAACCTACGTGTAAAGCTGCTGTCATACATTCAGAGTGATTTTCAGTTCGGCATCCTATCAAAATGGTGTCTCCCTTGGTTGTCTTTAAAGATGGAATTTGTGAATTTTCACTGTTAATGATACATGCATGTCTATGAAAAGTAGTGTTATTGTGTAGTATTATTGAGGACAAATTTAGGTCAGGTACAGGTACATTAAAAAGTATGTACACCCCATCATACATTAATTCCACATTTTACACCCAGTGATTGTAAAATCAAACAATAATCCTACACCATGTTTCCCCAGAGCCAGAAGGCAAGTACAGATAGCATGAAAGTAAAATTGTACCAAAAGTCTGGTTCTGGTGTGTTATAACAAGATTTCTGGTTGTTTTTTGGTTTAGAAAAATCAGTATAGTGTATCTTAATTTCAGCAGGTTTTTCATGTGTAGATTGTTGATTGCTAAGCACCCTATCTTTATTTCTTCCTCTGGTGTGACCTGAAGGGATAAGATTTGGTAAGCGTTGTTATTATTATTGTGAGATATTTTAATTCCTTTGGTATGCAGCATTTTCCATTTCCATTCATCTTTCAGCCACATCTCACTTTCACGTATGACCAAAGAAGTCTCATCTTTTGGTGAGATCCCAACACCTCCAGTATAATTTAGTAGTGCATGGTCCCAAAGATCTTGCATCTGAACTGCCCAAGGATTTTGCATCTAGTCTGGAAGGAGTATACTTAAGAAACAAGATTGGGTTTGGGTGACCTTGTTGTTGTCGCCCTTGATACAGATTCATTTTTCGTCTTTCCTGTTAAAAATTCCCCTCAAGTTCAGTGAAATATTTACATCAAATGTCTCAGTATTTGTCAACAGGCGAGGATTGAGCCTCAAGGGGTGAAGGCTTTCAGCCCAGGCTTGTTGGTCTTCTGCGATGGACCTCCAATTTTTGCAAACTTTAGAGTTTGCGAGCTCTGAGGGGCATCCCACTCAGAGGGTGATGCTGGCCGCGACTGCTGTGGTCCAGGAGAGCTCAAAGGGACTCACTTAGGACCACTGTTTATAGGTCACAAGATTATTGCCTTTAGTCATGAGTAAATTTCCATCCAGGTTGGTAATTACTGGAATTCCAGTAACGATGGTGCCGCCTCGCTCGGGTTACGACCAAAGTAAGGTATGTTGAAGGCTGTCAGGGGATAACTGATTGTTCCTTGTTCTCGCTCCCTGCCTTGACAAGTCAACTGGTGTTTCTAGTATGGACAGTGCCGCTCCCCACCTCAGCTGCACAGCACTTCCTGGTACAGTTAAGGGGCGCTTAACTGTCCAACTCATTACACAAAGGCCAAGGTGTGGCGGGAATTCCTGAAACTGTAGAGCAGTTCAGGAGAAAAGGGCGGGGGGGGATGCACCACCCCAGAGGCAAAGGAAATCCGGTGGGGAGATGGACAGCAGAAGGGAAAACACCTGGACAGCAGGCGAGGAACAGCATAGGCACTAATGTTTCTTTCACTGAGCAGAGAAGAATCTGACAGAAGGACTGAGATCAGTAAAAAACAAAAGGCACATCTCTGGCCGAGGAGCACCATGTGTGAGCAGGACACAGCAGCAGTGTTTCCCTTCCTTTTAGGCAGCACAAGCAGCAAATTGTTTTGCATGTGTTACAGCAGTTTCAGAAGACTGCACGTAGGTTTCGGTGCCACAGGGCTGGAGCTAGAGCTCAGAAAACGTAGAGCAAGAATTGTTCTCTGCACATGCTTTCTGCTCCTGGTCATTACAGTAAAGAGAGAAAAACAGGCCTGTGAGGTAGAGGTATGAAGAAACAAGTGCCTGGTGGAAGAGGAAGGGTAAGCGTTCCCCGCCTAACCCTCCCATCTTGACTACTTCAGCAGTCAGGTTCCTCAAAGAAGTGATAAAATGTAACGCATCTTCCCTCACTGCAGATGGCAAGAAAATGGGAAAAAAAAGTGCTTCACTGACCCCTAAACCTAAGCAAGGAAAAAGAGAGCACTTGGCACAGGGAAACTCTTCTGCTGGCTCACAGAACTGAAGCCTGAGGCTACAGCAAAATGAGGTCCTTCAAGCTTCATTTGCATATAAGCTATCAATAAAACAAAACCTGGGTCAAAAGGGGAGACAGAATCTGAGATAGACTCTGATCGATCTTTTGAAAACCAGTGGGCTTATACCCCCAGAGATCTGTACTACCCACTGCAGGCAGCTCCAACAGAGGCACAGAGAAAGATGCTATTTTGGCAATTTTAATTCTCCACCCTTTATTATACAAAATACTTTACAATTAAAAAACATTTTCCCCAATATAATCATATACAGATATTTATAATTAACAAGATTCAGTTACACACAAGATGGGGAACCTCTGCACAAATTAAAACAATAACAGATGATCAAGTGAAAATTAAGACTCGACCCTTTCCCCACCATATTTCTGGGAGGGGAGGTTACATTTCAGACTTTTATTCCTATCACATTCCCTCAAGTCTGAACTCTGGGATCTCCTCTTACCCTGACAGCCTAAGGGCCTCCACGTGTGTCCCTAGCACATGCACAATACTCTGCTCTGAAAAGGTTCATGAAGAGACACTGAGAAACTAGCATCTGGCTGTACCATGAAGTTACCAGTACCCAGGAAAGGGGACTGCTGCCCACACTTTTCCCTAGTAGCCCACATATACACACATGCAAGCGCATACATGGGGGACGCATGCTCAAAACCCAGAATTTTTCACCCTTTCACCAAATGGCAATCCCACCCCACCAAAGCAACCTGCACTTGAGACTCATCCAGCAGGTCATCTCTGCAGAATGGCTATTGTAAGGCGTCATAGCCAAGCTGGGCATTACTGCAAATGCAGTCTGGCAAGAGGGCTGGGTGTTGCTGTCTTCCCCACTTTGATCACCTGCCTACCATCAGAATGTCAGTCAGTCACAGAGGTGACAGCACGAACCGCTCAGAGATGCTCAGGCCACAACAGACAGGTAGGGGAAGTTGCGTGCTTCAGCGGGAGGTCCTTGAAAAAATAGGTGCCAACGATCTGCCCTACCAGAGCAAAGATATGCATGAACCCTAGTGAACATTTTCTCTCTAAGGAAGGTTACCGCTGGGCTGGGCCAACCCTGCACTCACAGGGGAGCCCATCCGAGAGTCACTGCTGGAGGCCAAATGCCTGAAGCAGTGTGGGAAGATCATGGGCATCAGCTGCCCCGTACAGGTCACTCTGCCCCAGCATGGAGAGGGCCATGCGGAGGGTGCTCCAGATGTTGTCAGACATAGCGCCTTGCTGCCCCCGCGGACCTCGGCTCTTCTGCTGCATGTGCAAAGCCTCTAAGAAGTGCTCCACAGCCTCACTGTCAACATGAGAACATACACATGCTTACTGGAGAAGATGGCACATCTCATACTCCCTCCCCCATTTGCTTCTAAAGTACTTCCCCTCCAAAACAGTTTCCTCTTCTTCACCAGATCCTGCCCCGCTCCAGAACCACCAGAGATCCCCCTTTTCCCTCTCAACAGACACTGAAGTCCAGATGGCCCCTACTCCAACCACATCTCCATGACACTTTGTTCTCAAGACAGAGTCCACACACTCCCTATGCCAAGGGAAGGCTGCAGGCAGAGTGGCATTGCCCTATTAACTTACTGCAGTCTCTCTCCCACAGACACATACACACTCACGGGTCACAGCAGAGCTGCCCATCCTATGCTCACCGGTGGGCACCTAAGTTGATGCAACTGATGCCCAAGTTGTAGCGAGAGCGGATGTATCCCGGCTGGAGCTCCAGTGCCCGACGATATGCAGCCACAGCTTCCTCACTCCTATTCCCATTGGCCAGGGTGGCACCGAGCTTGTTCCATAGAAGATGGTCCTGGAGGAAAGGGCAGAGATAAATTGGACCTTTTTAAGCTCCAAGCCAACCCTCCCTTCCCCATGTGTCTGTCTTATTCCTCCACTACAAGCAGTACCTCCACCCAAACCTTCACCCATAAACCTCCAGCTTCCACAGTCTGCCCATTCTTACATTGGGGCGCACACTGAGCGCGGCACTGAAGCAATCCACAGCCTTCTCGTACTCGCCACTAAGGTTGAAAAGAACACCCAAGCCACACTGAACATCAGGATCCACAGTCGAAGGGTTGCTGCGCACAGCTGCTAAGAACAGCTCTTTCACCTCCATGAATAGTGAGCTGGAAAAGCAGAGAACAAGGATACTGGTGTACTGTAGAGAGCTGGCCTTAGGTTGCTCCCTCTCCTCCCGCCTGGACCAGTCCCAACCCTCCAAGAAGCCTTTCAGCTGGAGGCTGAAATTTGTAACCCTAACTCACTCAGACAGCAGGGAACCTAGGACACGCTTGGAAGGCCCCATGTTTGTCCCCGAGACACTCTCCTCTGGTTCCTTCTCCAGCAGGTGGGCATAGTCTGGTTTATGGCGTAGCCAGTCCCGCAGGGTCTCACATGCCTGCTTCTGCAAGGACTCGTTAGTGAAGCTGACTGCTAAGGCCATAAGTGCCGTGAGGTTCCCAGGCTGCAGTTCCAAGCACCTGCAGATCAAAAAAAGACAAGGGAACACAGTATTACATCAGTCTGGGAGAGACCCAGATACAGGAGGTAACAATCAAGGCAGAGCACACTATGCTAGCCATACGGTTCTTACGGCACTATGGATTAGACAAGGAGCCATGCTCAGAAGCTCTTCTGCAACACTCACTGTCTGAGGGCACTGATTGCCAAAAGCTCCTGTTCATTCTCCGCTTGGGTGGTTCCCAGATATTGCCAGGCCTGCAGGAAAGACGCACAAAGTCAGACTTCTTCACATCCAGAGAAAAAGATCAGCCAACAAAACCACAGATGCAGCGATTAAATCTACTATATTATCGCACACACTTTTAGAGTGAGACCAAATATATGCAAGTATACACATTAGCCACAGATAAAAGTTTCTCTCAAAAGACATACAGACTTTATGGCACATAGGTCCTCAGGGCCAATAAAACTGGTGGTATTACAGTAAAAAGAAGTAGTGAATGTCTACCTGGAGATCTATCACAAAGCAACTGTTGGCAATTTTACACTTAAGTCACAGGATCTCCACTTTTGACTTTTAACTGTGGTTAAACTGCAGAGAAATGGGGCAAATGCATATCTCTTACTGCCTAAGAACAAAACGGCATAGCAGCAGTGCTAATAATGAGATCCCCAAGGTAGGCAGCTGTATATACTTGTGCAATGGTCCACCAGCAAGTGGTATCTTGGGGAACTGACCATCAGACCTGAAGTTAGAAGCACTGTTATTCTACTGAACCATTGTTGACACCAGTACGTGAAAACCACTTCCATCTCCAGGCTTACAACATAGGGAATATTTAAATAAGGCACTATTTCCAAAGTACACACTCACTATACGTTGATAACTACACCCCTTGCTCAAAACTAGGCTAGATAGTTGGCAGGACTGTCAGCACAAAGTACCCACTTTTTGAACTTAAGTCATAAAATACAGTATCCACTGTCTCAAAAAAGGAAATTGTTTCATTAGCAAAGACCCAGACACACTGCACAAGCCACCACAAGCAAGAGGCAATCTACTGTCTCAAATCTCTAATGCCTTACCATATAGCTAAGCTGCAACTCAAGAAGTGGTAACTGTATAGTATTCTGCAGGCAGAAGAGCTGAGATTCAAGGTAAAGTTGTGATTTGGACCAAAGCAACCATGACATTTCCTTCAGAGTTGTTCAAGTCTATTTGATCACTGCACCATTTATGAAGTCTTGACTTCTCCTGTACTTTCTGCAGAGCCACAGTAGAAGAATCCAGTATGTTTTCAACAAAGCTAGCCAGAACTCGTCCAAGAGTTCTTCCCCTAAGGTTTCAGCTACCTCTCTGTTATGCTCAGCCTGCAGCCTACACTGCCTATGAGAAGGGAGTGCTGATTCTGAAGGAATATTAGCAACACCTTTTGACCACTTTAAAACTAAATTAGATCTCCAAAACTTCTGCTTACTTTTCACTTACTCCAAGTACCCTGAAAGTTAGATGCCTGTATTACCAGAAGTCAAGAACATCTGTTCCAAGAGGTCACTCTCATCTAAGTCTCAGGATTAATAAATTAGATATTTCCAATCACATACAATTAGCAGGGCTTGAATCAGACACACTGAGAATTCAGCACCCCTGGGTCCTTGAGGCAGGCACTCCAGAAACTGACAACATGGGTGTATTCGCATTCTTCCTCTTCCTCCTGAGAATATCCACATCCTCTATCTCTGGAGAAATGTGCACAGACTATTCCATTTCTCAATCCATCCTGCAGGAGCTGAAGTACTTTATCAAAGTAAGTATTCACTGAATTAGGAGCTGAAAACTTGTCTTCAAATGAAGACTGTGAAAACACCCAAGCCATTTCTTTCAACCCTTTTGGGTTACATCTTCCCCTGGCATCTAGATGGAAGACCTAACCAGGACCCCTAGTCTAACAAGCTGTTCAGAATTAGTCTTTAATACAGCTATTGAAAGCAGTTATCTGCCATAAACATCTCCAAACTTGCAATGCCAATAGAGTTCCACAGAAGCAACTTAAGACATGAGAACTCCTTCTCTTCACTCCATGTACAGTCTCATGTGCTCCAAAAATTTTACACAGCTCTGGGCCAGAGCCTTTGCACTTTTTGTAACTGACCTTAGTCATAAACCTCCTTGCCCACAGCCCTCCCAGGAATTCACATACATCAGCTACATACCCAGAGCCACAGGAAAAAAAAAAAAAAAAAAAACAAACCACAAACCAAAAAAGATAATTCTTTCATACACCCTGCACAGCTCCTAACACTGAAGCGAGTTTTCTATGCACACCCTGACACCTCACAAGGGAAGGATCCAAGCAACAGGACACCTGGTCAGGGCCTGTTATCTCTGCTCTCACTCACCTCCATATGATCTGGCTTCTGTTGCACTGCAGCCTCAAAGAGCAAGACAGCATTGGGGAGGTCACCTTCCTCCAAGCGCTTCCGCCCCTCTTCAAATGCATCCGGGTGATCTCTCATGGGATTATCTTCCTCAAACTGGTAACCCTAGCAGGGAAGACAGACAGAGGCTAATGCTGGGAGAGGCTTAGGGAGAAAAGCACTTTCTACAGTACCACACGGTCTAGCCTTGCTGCATCAGAAACACTCAAACAGCAGACCAGCCAGCACCTTGTCTTCTCTGCTAGTTTGTAGTAAGTCAGAGAACAACGGCTCTTCTTCCTGCCTGCTCTGTGCTGAAAAATTCCCCCAAACCAGACCTGTAATAACTTGCAACAGAGACTAAACATCTGGTGGGGGTCCTGTAAGCTTAGGGGGGGAACAACAACACTTCCACTCATTGCAAAGAATTCCAGCATTAACTGGTATCTGGTGTTGGACAAGAACTAGACAGCATTTGCCGACAAGCACAACTGAAAACAGTATTTGTTTAACCCCTAACTGATCTGGAATGAAGGTGCAAGTGACAGCAAAAGATCAGTGTGAGAAAGAATCCTAGGAGCATTTGGCGTCTGTGGAGCTCACCTGCAAGGCAGACCCACTGCCAGTCTCCTCAAGGCAGTCCATCACAGTTACAGGGCTGAAAGACCCTGTTCTGTATTACCTTGTCATATGATGAGGAGCTGAGGTCTTCGTAATCAGAGAGCCAAGGGTGAGCCTCTGCATCTCTCTTGGCCATCTCCTCCCATTCTGCCTGGAGTTTGTCCCAGAAGTCCACATCTGACTGAAGGGAGAACAGAATGTGACTAGAGTACCTCAATCATAAACTGAGCTCAACAGACACACCAGAGCATGCCCTTTTAAATGTTTCTAGCCCTCCTCAGAGAATGCAAAGAAGAGAGGTAACCCTACCATGGGCTCTCAGTTGGTACCCCAGCCCTCCTCCTCCATCAGCTTTACCTCCACAGCAGTCTTTGCCTGCTCAAATTCCGTATCAAGAGTTGACATGTTCCCAGATCGTGCAAATTGATCCACCCAGGCATCGGATGGCCCCTGGGAGTTTGGAAACAGAAACACACTTTTCTTTTTAGAATTTGGCAACTTCAGAGCACATCCCAAAACAGTAGGAGGGTCTGTGATAACCCCTCCTCCCCATCAGCAAGAACTCATGGCTTGTAAAGTGGAAAAAAGTTCATTTGGATATCCCCTTCCTCCCAGGTGCTACAGGAGATGAGAAAACCCACACTGCCCAAATACCTTCCCAGCTTCTGGCTAGACTCTGCTAAGAAGAGACCAAGAGCCCCTCCCTCACCTCCCCCAACGTAGTTGTTAGTAGAGCATTGCTGAGAGTTGGACTTGCATTTCTCCCTCACACTGTGCACTATGGCAAAAAGCTTTCCTCCTTCAGAGCACATAGGGCTGGGGCTCCTACCTGCTGCTGTATAAACTCAGCTGCCCATTGCTCTGCCTGATCTTGGTCTCTGTGGGTCACCTGATTAGCTTCGATCGATACCCTCCCATCTCCGATCTGGCGGACAAACTTTAGGAACTGTGGCAGAGAAATGAAACAAAGGTGGAGCTGGGCAGATGCTTTGCCAACAAGCCCCCTGCCCATGCCCCCCTCCTTCACTAAAAGGACTTCTCTCTGCAAAGTGAGCACAAAAGGCCCAAAAAGGTGGGGGACAGGACTTCACCAGAGTCATGTGGTAGAGATGTGTAACATCTAGAGTGGATTGTAGGGTTCAACTTCTAGGAATCAAGGAAGAAATGGAAACATGGGACAGCAGGAGGCTTTACTCCTTTACTGTCTTCCCCCTTCTCAAGTCCCCACACCCTTCATTCACACTAGATATTTGTCAGCCCCAGTCAGGGACTTTCTTACCTCAGAATTCTTGAGTTTTGGATCATCCACTTTAGAGAGGAAATCACTAACTGTTTTCTTAAGATCATCCTCAGGTTGATATTCCTCATACCTGTGTTCAGAGGCAGTAAAGGGAAAGAGATAAGTCTGATACCAGGCAACAGTGAACTCTTTCACTAACAACGGTCTACACAATGGGCCAGACAACAGTACTGAGGGATAAAACCCCTCCTCAAAGACTCCGGGGTTCTCCTAAGTGATTCAGTACCTTTATCCATCTGTAAAAATTCAAAATTACTACTAAGTTAACTATGCGAGTAACTGACACAAACAGTAGCAGAAATAAACAATTACAGTGACAGCACAGTTCTGCAGAACAGTCTGGATTCCTTGGCAAGCTCACACGCTATCAAACACTGTAAGTTTTAGCTCTACCAAAAACAAGGTCATGTATCTATAACAAAGAAAGTAGGTCATGCTCATGGAAGAGGAACAGCATCTTGTAAAAGCATCAACTCCACAGAGGACTGAGGGCTCACAGCAAGCACACAACTCAGTATGTTGTCTGGCTTACAGCAGGATAGGACCAGTTCCAGGTGTTACCACTACACTCAATCTTGGTGAAGTCTTTGGAACTGGCAGCAAAAACTCAAGAATATCCATACTTGCCGGAAGGTACCAGACAAGGTAAGAGCCAGGAGGAAGGAGAATCCAAATATGCAAAATCTATTTTAGGAAAAGATCTAAGAAGTCCAACTTGCTTGCTTGTGTTTTGCTTCTTTAATTGAAAAACTTTACTGTAGCCAACAGGTACCTATACAGAGAACATCCATAGTAGTCGGCTGTTCTTTAATATACATTATATACAATCTAATTTAATAAATGAAAATAACATCTGGAAGGCTGAATCTAGAAATATGCAGAGGAAAGGCCAAATGTGGTTTGTCAGATAGGGAGAATAAAGTGATGAAAGTTTACAACTAGTACAGTCTAGTACTTGAGATCTTTAAATCTAAAAAGCATCTGTTGTGGAGAAATGGTCTGCTTGATTTGGAGTTCATGAAATCACTTTAAGAAGCTTTGCATTAGGCGTGAGATTAAGTTAGCCTACACAATCACAGTATCTTCCTGGAACTAGAAAATAGAAAAGCTAGGATCTCTTAAAAACTTCAGTTTCCAAGCATTGTTTCCTCCTTTCTCCGAAACCAAAGGCCTGAGAACATCAATCTAGGTTAAATGACTCAAAAGCATTCAGGCCATAGCTGATTTCTACCACCTATCTGAACTTCACCCACCAAAGTACCTACCAGCAATAACTAGTCTCGAGAAGACAGACTCACCATTTATCTGCCAAAGACTGATCTTCCGATTCCCCAAGCCACAGTTTCTCCTCTGACTGCTCTAGGTATTCTTCTGCCCACTTGGCCGGAGACGCAGAGAGCGGATCTGCACAGGACATCAGGAAGAATAAGGAGAAGATAGGCAGACCATCACTCAGACTAACTTTGGATTTTGCGCTCTCCACTTTACATACAGGGACTGGCTAACATACAGGGAAAACCTCTTCAAAGAAAGATTGTTTATGCTTGTTTCTTCTAACTTTGTTTATTCTGATCTAAAAATCAAGCCTTAGGTTCAGACTGTGTATTAATACAGATGCCACTGTGGTACCAATAACCTTATGATTTTCTACTTTAATTTCACAACTTATTTGTCTGCTCCATGTAGGATACTATGTAGGTCAAAAAAAAATTACTAAATGCATTACAAGTCTCCGTCAAAAGCGCAGCCTACAAAGCACTAGGTTTTCATCAGAACTTTCTGAAAGACCTGTGTAAATGCTGATTATACTCCCAGAAGTATGAACAATGAAGGTCAAAGAATGGGACTACCTGGCTCTCTACAGTGGCCACTCCTGGAGAAGAGAATAGCATCTATTTAAGTCTTTCTCATAACTTTCATATTAGGTCACAGATGGTAACAGGACCCTGTTCCAGCCCCAGCTCTATACACAATGCAGGGTGGCTTTTCAGATAAATTACTGGCTTGCTTGAATCAGAAACCTTAACATTTGGGCCCAGAAACATTCATTTTGCACATTTCCAAGGTGCAATATGCCTCTACCTCCATGAAACTGAAAAAAAAGTATTTAGCCAAAGCGCACTAAGCAATATCTACCTTTGTACCAAAGGCAAATTTAGCCTTAAGAGAGGGAATTAGAGAATATGTAAGCAAGAAGCAGTATCAGACCATCTCCAGAAGTTGCATCAATTGAATCACAGTAATTTTGTAAAAGCAGTTTGAATAGCCTGCTTCTCCTAAGCTCTCTGAGTAACCTAAGCTAAAAACAAAAGATCCTTACACCCTAATAAAAGCTTCCACACCACATTGTTCACAATTTGGCTAAGCCATTGCAAAGCTTTTTTTTTTTTCCCCCCTCACCCTGTTAAAGCTGATACAGTAAACACTGACTGCTGGGCCCAATGCATTACTCCAGTTTCACGCTCGCTAACTCTTCGCTATACACAAGCACATGACTAGGCAACATCTTGACAGTAATTCCAAAAGGGCCCTTTCACCTGTCACTTCAGCAATGAACTCCTGTGACCAGTCAGCCTCATTGTAATCTGAAGAGACATCACCAGCACTATCTGCTGCAGCCAAGAATTCCTGGGTCCAGTTTTCAGACAGTGCGAGGGCTGCCACACCTGGAGCTACAAGAAGAAAAAAACAGAAGTGAGGATTGGAGGAATCAAAGACATCATTTAAGTGTTCTAGGCCAGCCCTCATTGTCTCCAATCTTTCCCTTTCTCTTTAGAACAAAATCACAGAAAGATTCCACTTGCAAGGAATCTCTGGAGGTGCTAGTGTTCTCACAGCCAGTTAACACCAAAGCTAGAAATTAAGTTGCTCAAGGCATTCATTGGGTAACTTCTGAACCTGTCCAAGGCTTGCAATTCCTCAGCCTCCCTAGGCACCTGTTCCAGTACTGAACCACCTTCCAAGGGAAGAAATGTTTCCTTACATCTACTCAGTTCCCCTTTCCACAAATTCTGTCCATTGCCCCTTGTCCTTTTGCTGTGTATTGCTGCGAAGATCCCAGTCATGGCTGCTGAGGACAGCACTAGACACTCTACCCTTGACCCCTCCTGCCCCTTAGACTCCTCTTCCCCAGGCTGAACAAACCCAGTTCCCTCAGCCTTTCTTCTTACACCATGTATTCCAGTCCCTGAACACCTTATTGATCTCCACTAGACTTGTTCCAGTACATCAGTGCACCGGGAAGCCCAAATCTGGAGAAAATATTCCAGATGAAATTTCACAAGCGCTGAATAGATAGGAACTGCCGTACATAACACCAAGATCTTTTCCAGCTCTCCACCTACTCTAGCTCCACTCACCTCGCTGAGGGGCCTGCCGGAAACTTGACTGTTCAATCTCTTGCATCTCAGCCAACAAGTCATCCATCTTAAAGGTCTGAGGCGCACGGGACAGTAAAGGGGCATTCTGCTCTTGCAGGAACTCTCCAACCAGCTGCCAAAGACAGAGATGGATTAGAAACATAGTGTAGAAGATAAACAAATGGAGCCATGGAGCATGAGAGAAAGAAATAGGCTTGTCAGAAGGGAAGGTTACTATCGGTTAAGGGAGAAAATAGCAAACAGTGTTGATGAGAAAAGCAGCAAGGAGGTGCATCAGCCTGTTCTTACCTCATCTTCGGTGGCCACTCTCAGCGGTTTGGATACCTACAGGGAATAGTGGACAATCAGTCCAACAGCTTTGACCGCATACCCCTCTCCACACATATCCTGTTACCCGATTTGTTTATGTCTTCCTCCTCCTTGAGCTTAGGCTATCAGCATTTTCTTGCATTAGCTGCCTGTTTATGCAGAAGCTAAAGGAGCAGGAATCCCTTGAGTGACACTGTCCAGCCCCCCTCCCGCCACTTTCTGGGTTAGGGCCTGTGACAGTAAGGCATACAGCTCACCGCAGCCACCAACACCCTCCGAGCACCCTTAAACGCAGCTTCCACAAACAGGCCCTCACCCCACAACCCTGCAGGACAAATTGTGTGACCCCGTGGCCTCCTTCCCCAGAAAAAAAGCAACACTGCACCTATCTACACCAACAGGCCCCCGTACTGCTCACCCCACAACCCCCTTCAGCCAGCACACCCCTGCTCCGTGCTGACTGACCCAGTCCCGGGCAGGCCCCACACCCAGCCCCAGCTCCACAAGCAGAGCGACCGGCAACACTCACGGCTGCAGCTCCGGGAGCCCCAGGGGGCCAGGCCAGCGGGCCCTGCAGTCCTTCCTGCCGCAAGGCTTTGTCCTGGGTGAAGTGGCCGGCCAGCTTCATGAGGGGGTTGGAGCCCCCGCACTCCGGTTCCACCAGCTCCCTCATGGCCATGGCGCCAGGCAGGGAGGAAGGGTCGGCGCCCAACCTGGCCCCGCAGCGGCACAGTCACCGGGTCAGCGCCAGGCGGAGTGACCGGCTGCCGGGGGCGTCCGGCGCCGGGCCCCCCGCCCCGCCCCAGCTGCCACCCGCCAGCCCCCCCCTCCCCTGCGGGCCCGTGAGATTGCTCGGGCGGGGAGGCCCCGAGCTCGGGCCGGAGCCCGCGGCGGGGGGGGGGGGGCGGGCTCAGAGGCATACCGCCACGGCGTCAGCTGCCCCACCGGCTCCCAGCGCGGCCGGGCACAGTCGCCGCGGCCAGGAAGAGCCTCCGCCCCCGGCCGCCCCGGAGAGCGGGACCCCCCCGGCTGCCCCCAACCCCCGCCCGCGCCAGTCCGACCCGGGAGAGGACACCCGCTCTCCAGGACAGGAAGGCCGCGGCCTCCCCAACGGGCCCCGCGCCCCCGCCCTCCCTTCCCGCCAGCCGCCCGGGCGGCAGGACCCCCGGCCCGGCGCTCCCCGCCCCGCGCGGAGCGGACGAGGGAAGAGACGGGAGGGGGCGGCACGGCGCGGCTCCCCCCGCCCGGCACCGTACCTGGGGCTGCCGGGGCTCGCTGGGCTCACGGGGTGGTGGGCGGGGCCAGCCCTTAAAGGGCCAGGCACCCCGCGAGCGCCGCACCAGAGCGCCTTAAAGGGCCAGAGCCCCGCGGCCTCCCGGCGCCCGGACGACTGCCCCGGCCCCGGCCCCGGCCCCGGCCCCGGCCCCGGCCCCGGCCCCGGCCCCGGCCCCGGCCCCGGGTCCCGCCCGCCGCCCGGCCTCCCTGCAGCAGGCGACATGCCGATGCAGCCGGAGCTGCGCCCGGGCGGCTTCCGCTCTTCAGGTGCGGCCGGGGTGGCGGCGCCGGCGCTTCTCCGGGCCGCCCCCCCGGTCGCTCGCTGCGCGGCCGCCGGCCTCGGCCCCCGAATGCCGCACAAATATGCGTAACGCTGTAAGGCATCATTCAGCTGTGTCACGGAGTCAACAAACACGTGTCCCGCATTCAGAGCGGCAGCGCCGCCGCCGCGTTGGTGCCCCGTTCACCCTCCCCTCGGCTGAACGGCAGCACGGGGGAGTGGGTTTTGCACCGGCCGCCGCTGCAGGCCCCCCCCCGGCGCCGGTACGCCGAAGCTCTCCGGCCCCAGCGGAGCCTGGCTGCGAAGGCCACGGCGGGGGCAGGAGGTTCTCGCAGTGCTTGTGAACCGCACGCGTTCGCCTGGCTGAGGGCTGCTACCTTACTATTTGCTCTGAGGTCACTAAAATTTTGCAGCTAGCGGTAGCAGGTCACATGCTTCAACACGTGTGATTCCAAAGGAAGATCAAACCGCCCGGAAAATCAGGGCTCATTCGTGTACAGTCTCTAAAAGAATGGGAGAAGCACAGAGAGGGGTTTGCGTGACGCGTGCTGCCTCCTGTGACGCTAGGATGCTAGAAGTAAGTTGTTTTCAGAATCAAATCTCACCACCTCCTTTTCAAAAAAAATACACCCCTCTGCAGGGTCCTCTCCAGACTTCCCAGATGCAGTTCATCTATCCAAAACCCGACGTCTAGTGGTGTTTTAGACACCGTCCTTTGGCAGTAAGTCTTCTTGACTTGCGGCTTTGAAATGCGTATAACATCTACAGCCAGTTCTGTGCTAGCAAGGATTATGGCTCAACAGAAGCAAATCTTTAAAGTGATAGAGTGGGGGCTGGAAATCCAACATCCTCGCCAAACGTGTCTGGGGAGCTTTACTTTGGATTATGTCTTCCCTGGTCCCATGGACTGCACACCAATTAGTGGCTGAAATGCATGAGGTGTGCTCCTATGTGTGGCACACCTACTAGCTTAGCGCCACCTGAAAGGAATCTAGTTCGCACACTGAGACCGTTCTGCCATACAAAGCAAAGCCCAGCAAGCAGGCTCTGAAAGCAGGCTTCAGACAGCCACTCAGGCACTGCTGTGGAAGCGCCCTGCATCTGGCAGGCAGCTGCATTAAGATGGCAACACTTGTAAAGACATTTACATAACCACTCTTACACATTACATGGTCTCCATGACCAAGGCTGTTCACGCTATGTAACACTGGCACCAGACGTTCCACTCTTCCAGATGTCCGCCTTATGATATTGCTGCCTACTTGCCTGTAAGGTGTAGTCATCCTAGGACTATGAGTGCGCTAACCTGACCCTTCCAGAATGAAGCCCCTGGAATGACAAGACTCACCTGCTATTACCAAACGCCAATCCTGTATATGCTCAGTGTGATCAAGGGTTAGCCAGAGCTCTTGAAGGGAGAGACAGAGGGAGGAGGCTTTGAGGCAGAATCCTGAATTACTTTCAAGAAGAACAGATGGACTGTGCTGCTCCTAGGAAAAATAATAGGGTGCACAAAGGCATGGGGAAGAGGAGCGTAGGCATTGAGATAAGGCATGGACAAAAATCCAAAAGCTGTCAGAGACTGGGCAATGAAGAAATCAAGACGAAGCAGCTTTGATTTATAAACATTTGAATCAGGGTCTTGGGGTATGCCTATGACACCAGTCCAGCTTGGCCTACTGATTCAGAACAGCGACTCCGAAAGGCTGCTTTCTAAAAAAGTCCCCACAGCCTCCCTTCTTCAGTATGAGTGGCAAGAACAGGCCCCATAGGGAACACACCCAGGGTGATCGCTGCTGCCTGCAGGGATAAGACCCGCTAAGAAAAATGTATCCTCTCTTCTTTTCTCTTCCCTTCTTTCTCTTCTCCTGGGAAGACAGTTTCTTTTCCCTGGCTCTTGGCTGCCTTCAGGCTCACCAAGACTATTGCAAAGCAGCACTCAGTATTGAACCAGTTCCAACATTAAGCAACCCTTTGATCTACTGAGAATGCCATGGTATCATTTGCACCAGTCTGAAGACAGCCTGTAAGGAGGCCTTCAGAAAGCTTCTTCCATGGCTCAGTCACAGCTTGCCATTGCCTAAGTGAGGCACAGGTGCCCCTCCACCTGAAGGTACAGAAAGACATCTTGCAGAGTGAGGCTTTCTCGGTCTTAGACCCAAAGCAAAGGAGACAGAAGGAAAAGTTGGATGGCCCCGTTTGTCCCTTACAGTCCCGAAAAGACTGTGATGCAGCTAAAGGAATCAGAAGTGGCAGTGGTGGCAGAGCACCCAGGACAACCACAGCTATAGCTGTTGGTGGATAAGTATCCTGCTGAAGCCACAAATATTTCTGTTTACAGGTAGAAAGCAAAGAGTCTGATCTAAAGTTAGCAGGAAAAGGAACAAAGTCAATGGAGCCTTGCAGCCAAAGTGTAAATATTTCAGCAGTAAGAACTGAAATATCAAGGGCCCTCAATAACTCTTGGAGAGGTGAAAGAAGCAAATTGTACAGTTCCTGAAAAGGCTGTTCTGGGCTCTGCATCCTTCAGCCAGTCTGAGTTTGATGGTAGCCAGTACACTGCTGAAGGTCCTGGGCCTGATGGGGACCAGTGGCAAAATGGAGGCCGCTGCCTAGCTATTCCCCATCCTAACTTTATAAAATTCATTATTTCTTTCTAAGTGCAAAACTTTGCACATGCTTTTATTAAAAGTGGTTCTACTCTTTCTGGCCATTTCTCCCACTGATCAAGATCATCCGAATGCTAATTTTGTCTTCCAAATACATTGCAACTCCTCTCAGTATGGTTGTCTATAAAATTTAGTAGGGACACTTCCTAGTCCACTGTATGAATCTCTGAAGAAACTCTTAATACCACACTGAGAACAGATCTCTGCAGGACCCCTTCTTGATACTCTTCTCTAGACAGACAGCGTGCCATTGAAAACCAGTCTTAAGAGTTTTCTAATCAGCATCAGGCTCTCCTAACAGTGGTTTCAGTCGATCCAGTTTCCCATGTTTCCTAGCTTGTTTGTAAGACTGGCAGATGAAAAAGAATAAAAATCCTTACTGAAGGATATAACATCTATTGTTAATTCCTTATCCACGAGGCCTGTTAGTCTATCATGAAAGATTGGTTTGACTTGATTTCTTTTTTTGGCAAATGGAAAATGTGAGTTGTCTACTTAATGTTTATTTGCTCCAGTATCACAGGGGGAGGCAGTAAAGTAAGGCTGGCTGGCCAGTAATTACTCAGATCCTTTTTTTTGTTTTATATAGGGAATATGTGTGTCCTTTTCCAGTCTTCTGAACCTCTCCATCCTCTAGAGATCTCAAAGATGATTGCCAGTGGGTCTGACGTTGCTTCAGCCAGTTCTCAACCATCACAGGATGAATTTCATCAAGCCTAACTGGTCTGAAAGCATTGACTTTGCTTAAGCACTTAGAAATCTAGAGTGACTTTTTACCCACTTGTCATTGGTGCTGTTCAAGGTGTTCACCATCACAGTGAAGACACGTGAAAAATACTTGCAGCTTCTTGGTATCTTTGGTTGATTTTCCATTTCACTGACCAGAAGGCCAATCCTTTTACTGGTCTACCCCTCTCTGCCCATGTAGTGGCAGGCACTATTGATGGGCTGATAGTTCTCCTCCACCACAGATAAGGCAATTATTAGTTTCCTCTTTGAAGTACCTTTCTACTTACTTGAAGGCAGTTGCTATGTCTCCCTCAATGCCTTCTTCTCTAGATTACCCGCTGAAATTTTTTCAGTCCTCCTGCTTGGATGGCCTAGGTGAGTTGTTGCCCTCTGTGGGTTCAGTCCCCACATTTGCCTGTTTTGTAGCAGTGTGGTACCCAAACTGGACACTCAGTCCTGTGTCACTCGGTGCTGTGAGTGCTGAAGTCACAGTAGTACAGAGTTGATCTGACAGCTTATTCCATCGGACCTACAGGCTATCCTTCTAGCCATACAAACTGATACGATGTGTGGCTTTTTTGGCAACAGCAGGATGTTGATGTACATTCTGCTTTTTTCCAAGGAAGATGATACTCTGTAAACGCTGACACCATCTGAAACTTTGCATTTGCAAAACCAACAGAGGATCTTTTGGCCCTGAATATACCCCATCTTTGACATACCCATCCTTTTGTAATAAATAAATACATAAGGAATTTGTTCCCAAACCGGCAGATGAGGGGGGGAAGGTCCCCCTGACACCTTAAGGGTCAAAAGACCCCCCAGATATAAGTGGCTTACATGCATAAGATTTAGGCCTGATTGTCTAGTTTGGATGTTTTGCTAAAGTCAGTAGTATAGT
>BOSO01025684.1:5383-17365 GCA_018403395.1 Gorsachius goisagi | reverse complement strand
CCAGGTCCCTCTCAGCAGAGCTGCTTTGCAGCAGGTCAGCCCCAGCCTGTACTGGTGCATGGGGTTCAACCTCCCCAGGTGCAGCACTCGACACTTGCCCTTACTGAACTTCATCAGGTTCCTCTCAGCCCATCTCTCCAGCTTGTCCAGGTGCTGTTGAATGGCAGCGCAGCCTTCCGGCATATCAGCCACTCCTCCCAGTTTTGTGTCATCAGCGAACTTGCTGAGGGTGCACTCTATCCCCTCGTCCAGGTCATTGGTGAATAAGTTGAACAAGACTGGACCGAGTACTGAGCCCTGGGGAACTTCACTAGCTACCGGCCTCCGACTGGACTCTACCCCACCGATCAGAACCCTCTGAGCCCTGTCGTTCAGCCAGTTATATTTTTTATACTAATTACCATCCCTAATTCTCTCCTGAATTTACCTATGTTATCTTACTTCTTTTCTAGCTTTCTCAGTACCTTCTCAAGCCTTGAGAATGCAACAAATGGGTAGAAAAACCCATTACAGCCAACAAATAGCTGTAAGAGCAAAAAAAGACATAAAAAATGCTCATTCGAACATTTACGCTGAATATAAATTTTAAGAATAACAGCTGGAAAATATTCTTCCAATGCAGTCAAAGCAGAATATTTTTATTTCATTGAAATTCCCTTGTGGCTTTATCTTTAAATAAAATTACATGTTTACTGAGAAACTCCGACAATGTTTTGAGCATTAAAAATGGTACTTTACCTTGAAGGGAAATTGTCTTAGAGGTTTGTCACTGCCTTATTAATGTAAAAATAACTAGTAAGAAATAAAAATATTTTTAATTAAGTATTTCCTCATATGTATTTTATATGCCATTCTTTAATTTCTGGACTTTCAGTTCAGTTAATTACACATTGTGAGTGAATGTAGTGCTTGTGAATAAAAGACAATAAGCAAAACTATATAGTTTAACTATCGATAGTAATAGGCTTTGAGTTGTCCTATCAAAGGGAAATATTTAGGTGTTTACATAGATCAACGCAGAAAGAATTAATCTTCAGACAGAAAGAAGATTATTTTGGGGTATGGGTGTTCTTGTGCTAATATCATATATAACTGAAGTAAATTTTCAACTCCTGTGATATTTTTCACCTGAATATGGATATCGAGAACAATCCCATCCTCTATCCTAGCAAATTAAAAGCTTAAGAGGGATAAAGCTCTTCTAGTCTTTGTCCCTATGATAAGCTCACCAAATTCCTGATTCACCCAGTACTTGTTTTTGTTTGAATTCTAATTCTTTGAAAGTGAGTGGTCAGAATTATGCATAGAATTTCAAACTATGTTTTACTAAACCCTTGTTCAATTGTACTAGTATTTCTCTCTATTGAGAAAAGATGATGCTATTATCAGCCACAATATATTGGCAGTTCACATCATTCTGCAATATAGTGGTGCACAGAAGTCTCTCTTCCTAGGTCATTTCCACTGATGAACTTCTAACTTAATGCAGATTTCCATTATTAGATTGATGTATAACATCGCAGCTTCTGTTTAGATTTAAACCTTATTTTAATTATTCTAGTTTTCAGAAAGAGCATGGGTTTGAGTGTTATTTGAACATTGTCCCTACTAAGAATGTCCATAATTTAATATTTGTGTCACATCACCTCTGAAAATTTTGTTTACTACTTAACTATGAAAAATCCCATTATCCACCTAGCCTGACACTGAGGTTACTATCGATACTGTTCTCCTCTTAGTTAACGGGCTACACTTTTCAGAATCCCTTTACTAATGTCCTCTTATCTAAGTCCACTAATTGTCTTTGTAGTATGGTACCAAATGCTTTTGACCAGATAGGAGAGAGATACATTTATTTTGTCTACAAAAATCACTACATTCGTTTAACAAAAAACCCCACTCAACACCTCCCCCATGACAAAAAAAAAACAACAAAAATAATTAGAAGTTAGTTTGTCATGTTCTACTTTCTGTTTAATCCCATTTCAAATGTTCTTTCCCACTAAATTTGTTCAGGAGTATTGCTTACTCTTGACCAAGCATCAGCAGCATGATACATACTTCCTGTTCTTGCTTTTGCCAGTGTAGATATTCACCTAGCAACAAGTGCCATCATATGAGTCCTACTTACACAATTTATATGTAAAACTCTCACCCATTGAACAAAATTTAAAAAAACCCCAAACCTATAATTAGAGTTATCTGCAACTTTAAGGTTGTAAAAAGTTCAACTACAGCTTTAGACTGAGAAACAGATAAAGTGATGTAAGAACATACATCCTTATTCAGTGAGGGAAATGACTGCTTTTAGCCCAGTATGACCTGTGGTAACTATAAAAAATATTGCTTAGTCAAGCAGGAAGATAGCTGCCAGGACTTAAGCCACTGAGATATTTTTGGATAACAGAAGATATAATCTGTTGTGAGTGTAGTTCACCAAAATGTCAGATTTAAGAATAATTTCACCAAAATGTCAGGTTTAAGAATAATTCCACGAAAATCTCAGGTTTAAGAATAATTCTAAGTGGATAGAATTTGTTACAAAATAAACTTTGACCATCTTTAAAGTCTATTTGTCTTGTTCTGTGCACCACCTTGTGCTGCAACATGCTAACCATAAAGCATGCCAAGACAATTAAAGCAAAGCCTTAAAGAAAAAAACCAACAAAACAACAGAAAAAAGAAACTAAGAACCAAACAGGCTAATTCCTATCCTTACTTTTAACAAATGCCAGTATTTGAACAAACAACCCTTAGAAATACCTCTTTGTAGATTGAATTACAAAGCATTGCTTTTATTTATGAAGCATAGAAAGAAATGGTTAGAAGTAAATATAACTGAGTCATATAAAATCTTACCTTTGGGACAAATAACACAATTTGATTCATCATCCTTTATAACTCTGATCAGACAGAAAAGACTCAAAAGAAATGCAAGGAGGTAGTGTGGAAAGACAGTCCAGACTGAGTGGCAGTGCTTTGGTCAGGGCTCTGACCTTTTGTTGTGCTGGACCTGTGCAAGCCCCAAGTTTGCCTGGCAAGAGTGAAAAGACACCACTTGGCGATGACCACAGAAACCCCTGAGGAAGGGTGTATAAACCTCTCCCTGAGAGCCCAATTTGAGCACTCCTGAGGAATCATAGAATCATAGAATGTTTTGGGTTGGAAGGAACCCCTAGAGGTCATGTAGTCCAACCCCCCTGCAGTGAGCAGAGACACCGCTAACTAGATCAGGTTGCTCAGAGCCCCATCCAACCTGGCCTTGAATGTTTCCAGGGATGGGGCCTCCACTACCTCTCTGGCTGGTCTGCACCTTGGTGACCTCCCCTTATTTGGGATGTCAGGTAAGGATGCTCTCCTGGGAACTGAGTGATACCTACTAGGTAGATGTCCTGGTTTCAGCAGGGATAGAATTAATTTTCTTCCTAGTAGCTGGCACAGTGCTGTGGTTTGGATTTAGTATAAGAATGTTGATATCACACTGATATTTTAGTTGATGCTGAGCAGTGCTTACACCAGTCAAGGACTTTTCAGCTTCCCATGCTCTGCCAGGTGCACAAGAAGCTGGGAGGGGGCACAGTTGACCCCAACTGGCCAAAGGGATATTCCATGCTATATGATGTCATGTTCAGTATATAAACTGGGGGGAGTTGGCTGGGGGACAGCAATTGCCGCCCGGGGATGGGCTTGGCATCGGTGAGTGAGTGGTGCGTGGTTGCATCACTTGTTTTTCCTGGGTTTTGTTACTTTATTTTTGTTTGTTGTTGTTTTCCTTCTGACTTCAAATTATTATTATTATTATTATTACTATCATCATCATCATTATCATATTTTATTTTATTTCAACTATTAAACTCTTCTTATCTCAACCCACAAGTTTTCTTACTTTCGCCTTTCCGATTCTCTCCCCCATTCCACAGCAGGGGACGGGGAGGGTGAGTGAGCAGCTATGTGGTACTTATTCCAATATGGAATAGAAGTAGAATAGTCCCCATTTGCAGGGTGCTGTGATTGTTATCTACTTACTAACTGCCTTAACCTAATAAACCTCACTTTGTGCCTCATACTCAGAACCCCATTCCTTTAAGAGGTAGGCAATGGCAGAGGGTCTGACCATGAAAAAATGGCACAGTGAGCAGGCTCTGTGGATAACAGGCTTATGTGGGTAATCATGGGATTCCCCCCCTGGCCCCAATTTGACAATGCTTAGGTCTGAAACCACTGGTCTAAGTGGGACCAGGTGAAGAGCTAAACAGACTGCACAGGGAAAAGTTAAAGACAGAAAAGGTAAAGGTATCATCTGTAAGATGTTGGGTATGTGGTATCATGCCACTTGTAATGAAAAAAAGCAATGGGAAGACAAAAAGAAATTGAAAGGTTACAAGAGAAGGTGCAAAGGCAAGAGGTGCAGCTGATGATGCAAGGTCTAACTTTACAGAAACAGAGAAAATGAGAAGAGATTAGAAGATGAAGTAGTACAGATGGTCAGTGCTAAATTGGAGAAACAGGACAGGACTGTGGATGTCCTTAAGGTGCAAGTCTTAATATGAGATCCCAAGGACTGGGATGGGGACATTTGGAATGATTTGGCTGGATGACTGGCCAGTCAATGGTGATGATCCCATGCAAGGAGTCTTCCCCATTATCAAGCATGAAATAAGGAGCGGGGGGGAAGGGGGGGGGGGTGTGCAGACAGGAGACCTGCCGGGATGTAGTGAAGACCATCGTCTTTACCCCCCTTGATCTGGTCAAGCTACAGAGGGAATTTTGTAAACAGTCTGATGAGTCTTCAATCAAGTGGGTCAAATTTGTTCCTGAGATGGGATGTGATCAAATAGTTTTCGATCAAGAGGAAGCTCAAGGGGGAGGCTGGGGGTCTGGCGTCTTTCTCAGTGCAAGCCAGGAGCGCTATGTTCCCTGACCACCCCTATTGCATGCAGGGTATCCCTAAACTGGAGTGAGGAGAACAAGCACATATTCACACTTGCTTTGCTCAAGAATTGGCTAATGGACTAATGCAGTTGGCTATTGAACAGTTTGTTGATCAAAGGGAACACAGTAACAATGAGGAAGCTTCAGACTCACCATTGTATCTGATCCCAAACCCAGATAAATTAGGACTGTTCATTTGAGGGTTGGGACCCAGGCTTAAATGAATCTTAATTTGTTTGCCAACGCAATGCAAAATAGGCAAAACAATTGGGGATGGTTCATAAACCAACTAACACAAAAAGCTGCAATGATAAGGTGTGTTGACCCCCAATAGAGGTCAGAAGCCTCAAACAAGGCCCTGTGGGACCTCAGGTTAAATCCTCAAGTGGGACAACAGACAAGAAAGTCCTCAGAACTAGGCCCTGGAGGGAAGGTTTAGACTTAGGTTTGTCATGAGAATTAATGCAGAAGAAACCCACAGCAGTTTCAGGGACCATGGTCCAAGCCACCCATGAAGCCAGCCGGTGTGACGAGGACACAGACCACCCTTTATAAAGAAGCCAGAGAGGCTTTAGACACTGTTCAGCTATTGCCCTGCTGGTGGAAAACTAATAGCGCTTATACCCTGTCCAGTGTCCCAGGTGCAGCAGCTCAAACTTTTCTAGTGGGACACCAAGGTGTGGCCACATGTCATTCTCAGCCTGGGCCCTAATATTTTCCCTGTAAGATGTTTGATTGACACTGGAGCCCAAATTTCTTGTTTTCCCTCTGCCATGCATGTGTTCGCGTTCAAGGAGTGGGTGGCCAACCTCTCAGTGTGCTCATTGCCTGGGTGGTGTTGCACCTTCCTGATGAACAGAGACATTGCTGAGTTAAAGTTGCTTTTGTTCCTGACCTAGAACAAGTACAACAGCCCCGGAAGCCTGACTGGGGAAGCTACCCATGGGCAGCCAAAGTAAATGTCTGCTGGGGCACACATGGCCAACCAATTGGCAAGGCATTTCCACCTGGACTGCCTTTGCTGAATCTGTTGACTCTCCCAGGAGTGCTTTGGGACCTGCAGATTGGGCAAACAATATCATTTAGCCACCCTGCCTAGGGGTTTAAACAAGGCCTTCTTTTGAATGTGCATAATAACATCTGGATCATTCAGACTCCTGACATCAAGACCCTAAAAATTCTCCACAAGTGGATCCAAGGGTAACCATCCAGCCTTCCCCTGCTGAGACCATTCTTTTCTGTTCTGCAAGAATGTCACAGATCAATTCATGACTCAGAACAGCATAATTTGGTTCATTTGTATGGGACACAGTCCTTGTATTCCACTGAAGTCCTGTTGCCAGTGTGGGGACAATACTGGGATGTGTTAATTGACTTACTGGAGTGACTGGAGATGTTTTCCCCCAGGGACTGTGTCGGTATGGGTTTGTGAAGGTTATTTGATTTTTTGGTGGAGCTGTTCAGTGTGCAGCATCATACCTCTACGATGGAGGTAGCAAATGACACTACCCCCAGTGGCGGGCTAGACCAGGCTCTCTACTGGGAGGACTTGGTGTAGGGTTGCCGTTAGTACTGACTGGCTGATCAGTTGCATTTTGAGAGACATTGCAGGTACCTGAACCATGCCAATATGAAGTGGCTTGGCCTCTTTTTCCTGATGGCCATTAGCACAGTCCCACAGACAGATGGTCCCACTTGGGGACATCTTAGAAGTAATGTAGTCCTACAAATGGTAATGGATTTTGCATGAGATGTATGCATTAATGATGGTCCATTTTCTGCCTGTGTTGCCACTCCCACATCAGCTGAGAGCTTGCTTTTAGGCCTTTATGGCTCAGGCATTGACATACCAGAATTAATAGCAAACATTTCCAAAACGGCAGTTCCCCTCAATACCACTGGAGGTATCCACATGTGTTGTATATCTCTAGCTTAAGGTCCCATGTGCCTGAGCCTAAATGACAGTAAAAGCTGCCTGGAAACTGTAGATGCCAGGACCATCACCAACATCACCTGCACTGGTGACTCAGATTGGACCACTCCAAGTAGTAGATTTAATTTAACCCACTTTAAGGCATCAAAGCCTAACATCTCTGTTTCCCATAAAATGCGAGATCATGAAATGATAGACCCAGGCGAAACATGCAACAGTACTCTGTGGGATATATATTGGTTCAGTTTAGAAGTGGTAAAACAGTGTTTCAAAGAGTCCTTTCAAATTCTTTGGATTGAAATACAAGATGTTTCCTGGCACATATGCTTAGGAGGAAAACAAAGTCTAACAAATAGACCCACGCAGCGAATTACTCTAAGGTACAAGAGTGTGAACTCACTGACCCACTTGAAGGGAAGTGGGGCCTCCAGTCTCACACTATACATCAATCTTAATTCCTCTGGGAAAAGAATGCTTCCATGGTGGTACGGATACTCCCAGCTATGGTATAGCTGTGTAGTGTTGAATATGCCGCTTGCTCACACCCTCCCTCCCTCAGTGGGATGGGGGAGAGAATGGGGAAAAAAAAAGTAAAACCTGTGGGTTGAGATAAAGACAGTTTAATACAAGAAAAGAATAACAACAATAACAACAACAACAACAACAATATTAATAATAATGGTAATAGAATATACAGAATATGCAAACAAGTGATGCACAATGCAATTGCTCACCAGTTGCTGAATAATGCCCAGCCCATCCCCGTGACTAACTCCCCCCTAAGCATGACGTCATATGGTCTGCAATAGCCTTTTGGCCAGTGGGGGTCAGCTGTCCTGGCTGTGCCCTCTCCCTGCTTTTTGTGCACCTGGCAGAGCAGGGGAAGCTGAAAAGTCCTTGACTGGTGTAAGCACTGCTCAGCAACCACTAAACCATCAGGCTGTTATCAACATTCTTCTCATACTGAATCCAAAACACAGCACTATGCCAGCTACTAGGAAGAAAATTAACTGAAACCAGGTTAATGCCATATAAGGTCATGCTCAGCAATAAAAACTCGGGGCTGGACTGGGAGAGGGGAATGTTGGGTAAGTAACTATTGCTCGAAGACAGGCTGGGCATCAGTCTATTTGTTGGAGGTGGTGAGTGACTGCCTTTGCATCTCTTGGTTTTGTTTGGTTTCTTCCTCTTTCATTATAAAACTATCTTTATCTTGACCCAGGAGTTTTTTCAGTTTTGCTTTTTCTGTTCTTTCTCCCTGTCCCACTTTGGGAGGGAGTAAGAAAGCAGCTGTGTATTGCTTAGGTGCCTCCTGGAGTCGATTTATATGCAAAAAGTAATAAATATTAAGACACTCATAAGCAAAATGATTAAAAAAATAAAGTTTTGGTGTATTTAGTTATCTTTATTCACTCTTAGGTAATACAATTATATGCCAAATTTGCTTCTCTGTTTAATGAAATAAAAAAGTTCTTAGGCAGTTAAAGAACAAGTTCCAGTGGCCCTCCTAGTTAGAGCTGAATTTTTCTAGTGGTAGAAAATTTACTCTGGAACAAAAGAAAGGGTACAGTTAGCTGGCATTTCTTTCAATAGCAGTGTCAGCTTTGAAAAAATATCACTGTTCTTACTTACCTGGGAGCAGTTCTTCCATCTAGTTCAGGACTTTGTGCAACACACCTGAGAAGGCATGAAGGAGTAAAAAAAAGAAGTAACTAGGGCTATAGATCGCTCTTATGCTGCCAAGAGATGTACTTTGTCACCTGTCTGACTTTGTCTTATCCCAGAAACTCAGTCTGTTAGCCTAGGTACAAATAATTACTGAGGTTGCCAACAAATGAAATAAACATTTTTGGAGATGGAACAAGGCTTACTGTCATTTAAATCTAAGACACGGCAAAGACAATTGTAATCTCACTATCAGAACACCTAGCCTAAAAGAAGGGTGTGGGTGAGAGAGCTTTCTGAGCCCTCTCTAGCCAAAAATAACTGGTCTTTTAATCTTGATTTATGTCATGGTACTCGCATTTGCTCAAGTGCAATTCTTAAAAGTGCCCATAGAATTTCTTGCGATAATAAGCTTGTTTTACCTATTCCACTAAAATGATGATAATTTTCCATTTTCTGCTTATGCTTCCATTTTGCTTATGCAAAATTCCTTCTACAGCTACAAAAGGATTCAGAGTTTTTCCTCAGGCTCGTGGTGTGGTCCAAAGTAGCTAATGATATATCTGTATCATACTTTCAGTGTCAATTTTAGCTGAAACTTGAAACTATGCCTATAAACAAAACATTAATTCCCCTAATGAATTCTCTGAGGTTAAGCTGACAACTGCCACTTATTATATTAGTTTAGAGTGTTTTTCTTGGTAACCAAAGAAAAAAGAAACATACTACATGGGAATAGATTAGAATATAGAGACTGAGCTACCTCATTGTAGGTCTTAAAATAGTAGTATCCTCAATGGATTCAAATGACTGCAGCCATTTTGCCTCCAGTTTTGCATAAAAATTTACTTTAATTCCATTTGACATAATTTTTTTTCCATTAAATAGAATTTGCTTCCTGTTTCTGATTGCAAACCCCCCCACACATTCAGAATAAAGCCGCAAGACTTTTATACCTGAAAGAATGTTAGTGCAAATAATTAACATTCTTTCTCTCCACAAAAAACCCCTCCCTTTGAAATTCCCTTAAAAAAAGCTAAGCTAACACTGTATACTTTGGAAAAGGTTGCCTGTTAAAGATAGGATAGATATAATATGCCAAAACATGTTAAGTCACTGTAACATCGTTATTATTATTTTTTATTTCCTGGTTACTTAGATGACTAAAACCTAATCAAGATACGGAAGGCAAGACAGGAAACTATCCTGTACAGAAACTGTCTGGGAAGATACACATCATCTTCTAAGATTATTAAATGTTTTTTAAAGCAAATCCTAAAGTGAAGAAAGCTCCTCTGAATCTGCATTGATGGTATGAAGGATAGAATTTTGCTTCACTGATAAACAGTACATTCCAGGTGGCATCTGGATGTGTTGCCTTGACACATCTTGTAGTTGTGTTCTTGCTTAGTACTTTGCATATTGTCAGTTTACTGAATAAGTCATTTATATTCTTTATAGTTGTAACAAAGGTAAATAATCTGTATACTCACAAACTTTCCTGATCTCACAATCCACGTATCAATTTATTTGTGCTACAGTGATATGTCTCAAAACAATGATGTTGTTATGCCATTATCTTAAAAAGAAGCATAATTTTTTTCTTTTAATACTTCCTCATTATATTTGATATCTTCATTTCAGTGGCACATTTCTTGTAAATACTTAACTGCTATTTTCCAATGTTGCTTATCATTACAAATTAAAGCATAGGATGCTTGGACTTTTGTTTTCAAATAGGTTTAAATTGCGGTACAACATGCAGAGTGATTAAAATTATTGGAGGACTTCAGATTTTATAGGCACTTCAGTATGGAATTTAAAACACTCCAATAATTTTAAATCACTCTGCATTGCACAAAGCAATTTAAATTTATTGGAAGTGAAATTTGGAAGCGATCAGGGTTCTGGGCATTGCAGCATACACTGGTTTAAAATTACTAGAGCACTTAA
This sequence comes from Gorsachius goisagi, assembly GCA_018403395.1. Taxonomy (NCBI): domain Eukaryota; kingdom Metazoa; phylum Chordata; class Aves; order Pelecaniformes; family Ardeidae; genus Gorsachius; species Gorsachius goisagi. The sequence goes on along the minus strand of BOSO01025684.1, from coordinate 6,882 downwards.
AATATTTATAAGCACTTCATTTAAAGATCAGGGCTCTGGACTGGGATGGTGTAATTTAAAGTTGTTAGAGGTTTTCCCACTTGAATTCAAATTAAAAAAAAAAAAAATAACGCTCTTCTCAGAATAATCTTACATTATTTTACTTGACAAGAGATCCAAAACCCAATTTAAAAAGAAAAAAAGCAAACAAGGTACAATCCTGTAAAAGATATCTTACCCTCTTCATGACAGAGAAAGCTCTTGCAACACTGTCTTTTGTTATAATGTCCTGATGGATTTCTTTTTTTTTCTAGCATAAAGAGTAAATAAATGTCAAGTAGATTTCAGTACACTTTATGCAGGTGAAATTTTCTTTAACTCAGAATGACAGAGAAATTGTTAAAAAATCAAATGTCACATTTTAAACAAAGGCCCCTACCCTACCAATTATGGGATGAAATTTGAACTGCTATGATTAGTTTCAGAATCAAAATAGAACAGCTGAAGCTTCTCTCCTATTTTAGAGGATTGCTGATGTCTTTCTTGGCCTCAGATACCTTGAGATCCATCATTATTCCTGATTCTTTCCAATTATCTGTTTAGTTTTTCTGGGGTGAAAAGGGCGGGGGGGGGGGGAGGGGGGAAGGGGGGAATAGGGGGCTGTTTGCTTTAAAAACCAGGCCCAGAGTTTGGCAGAAAGTAAGAGCTGAGGAATTTTGTGAGTATATGCGAGATAGTTTAATGTTCACAAGACAGTCTGTCTAAGATCAGTTTTTAAAAAATTAAGGAAGGTGAAGACAATCTGATTAACTGTGGTAGGTGAGGCACATTATGGAAAGAGGCCCATGAGGAACCTTTCATTTAGGAGCAAAACCATCTTGTTTGCTTTAAGGTAATCTTACTCCAAATAATAACCTACAGATAAACTTTATATCTTCACATAATGATATCTTTGATAACTTAGAACTACATAGTGGTTGAGGTTGGAAGGGACCTCTGGAGATTACCTAATTCAACCCCCTGCTCAAGCAGGGTCAGCTATAGCAGGTTGGCCAGTCCTTAGTTCAGCTGGGTTTTGAGCATTTCTAAGTTATGGAGACTCCACAACCTCTCTTGACAGCCTGTTCCAGTGTTCAATCATCCTTGCAGTAAAAAAGTTTTTTCTTACATTTAAATGTAATATCCTGTATTTCAGTTTTTGCCCATTGCCTCTTGTCCTTTCACTATATGCCTTTGAGAACCTGGGAGGGACTCTTGAAGATGGAGCCAGACTCAGAATCCAGCTTTCCCTATGTTTCCTTGTGTGTCACATGCTCCTTAATCACTTAAATGGCCCTAAAGCAGAAAAATGTCTGTTTTTTAAAGACTCCAAATGACATCATGTTAAACCATGCAGGATTTAAAAATACCCAAAACAAAGACAAAACCTCTGCTTTAAGAAAAGAAAAAAACAAAACAAAACACAAAAATCTAAAGTGGGAAAAAATGCAAACTGGAAACTTGTCAGAAGTTCCATATAA
>BOSO01025675.1:0-21300 GCA_018403395.1 Gorsachius goisagi | reverse complement strand
TTCTCCTGATGCAGCCCAGAGTACGGTTGACCTTCTGGGCTGCCAGCACACATTGCCAGCTCATGTCCAGCTTCTCATCCATCAGTACCCCCAAGTCCCTCTCAGCAGGGCTGCTCTCGATCCTTTCTTCCCCCAGCCTGTATTGATACCGGGGGTTGCACTGACCCAGGGTCAGGACCTTGCACTTGGCCTTGTTGAACCTCATGAGGTTCACACAGGCCCACCTCTTCAGCTTGTCCAGGTCTCTTTGGATGACATCCTGTCCTTCTGGTGTGCCAACTGGGCTGGAGCACCTCTACTATGAAAAAAGGCTGAGAGAGTTGGGGTTGTTCAGCCTGGAGGAGAGAAGGCTCTGTGGATAATTTATTGCAGCCTTCCAATATATAAAGGGGTTTATAAGAAAGATGGAGAGAGACTTTATACCAGAACCTGTAATGACAGGACAAGGGGCAATAGTTTTACACTGAAAAAGGGTAGGTTTATGTTGGACATGAGGAAAAAACTTTTTTCGGTGAAAGTGGTGAGACACTGGAACAGGTTGCCCAGAGAAGTTGTGGATGCCCCATCAAAGTCAAGTTGGACAGAGCTTTGAGCAACCTGATCTAGTGAAAGATGTCCCTGCCCACAGCAGTGAGATTGGACTAGATGTTCTTTAAAGTTCCTTTCCAACCCAATCTGTTCTATGATTTTCTGTTTCTATAAGCTTATGCCTCTTAGGGTATTTAATTACTTGAACACCTTCAAAAATTCTCCTGAATGTCTGAAACAGAGGTGGTTGTTAGGTTTTATCCAACCAGCCACTTCAATCTTTGGGAAAGGAAATTGTGGATACCATGGAGCCATGTTATTTCTGTCCAAAAGGCACTGCAGCAATGAGGAGCCTTGGCAGAACTAAGGTTTATTCATGTTCTCAGAAGTGATTGCCACATTTCCATTTAGAGACCTAGTGTTTAGGAAGAGCTATGGTGTCCAAAAAACTAGTACCTGATGATGATCCCTCAGCCAGAATTTGGGCTTCTGAGGAGGGGTTCAGAGAGCAGGAGTCCTTTCATTTTGCGACTGGCCTCTCAGAAACTCTGCAGCAAAAGCAAGATGTGTCAGATACAGCGGAAGTAGCAATTTCAGGGTGAAGGATAATTTTTTACATTTTTGAGGCAGGCTAAACTAATAACCCATTATGACAGAATAATAAAGAGGTCAATCATTTAGTTCTGTTGAGGTCTTGGAATTACTTGGGGTGAAGTCCAGCATCACTGTCAGGTAGGTATTTACTAGTCTGACCCTTTCATTTACTCCACTTAAGTATTTTGGTTTTTTTTTTTTTTAGAGGTACTTTAGAATTCTTTTTGCCACGTGTAACAGGAGGTGTATATGCAATAATTTTAGAAATATTTTTAAGGTGTTTAAAATAAAATAAAAAAGCTATTAGCTAATATACAATAAATATACAGAAACCATTACGTTGTCCCTTCTTCATGGCTGTTTAATTTTGTATGCACATAACCAATGTTTTACTAACAGTACCAAGGGTTTCATATGTAAGACATTATTCACAGTATGTTTCCTGTTATTTTGCATAGCATTATTCTTTGTGAAAATAATGTTTTGGCCTCAGGAGAAATATTGCAATTGAATGCACAGCAATATGTTTTTGGTATGGGGCCATGGTACTATGACTTAACTTTTTTTCTTTTTTTTTTTCTTCAAATTACCTTGGCAATCAAGAGAACAGAGCCAGGATACAAAATGTAAAGAGGTGGTAAAAGAAGGATATAATTTCACTGTTTAATTTGCAAATAAAATGTGCTAAGTGAAATAAGGGAGGAAACTGCCCCTTTCTGACCAGCATGGTTACATGCACATTCTGTAAATCCTTCTGGAAATGGGTTTACATAACGTTAATATACGTATTTATTTTTGGAAATAGGTGGGCTGAGCCAAAATTATTGCTATTAAGTTGATTGAAATGTTGAGGATTCGCACAAGGAATAAAAATTAAACTAATTTAAACTATATGCTGTATTTTTTGCCAACAGACTATGTCATGTCATTGCAAAGGCGTGATTCATCGTGTTCTATTCCAATTTCCTCATGTAGCAAAATGGATCATAATTAGCACTAATGACAATGTTAAATCCAGTAATTTGAGTGACTGCTAATAAAAAGTATCCAACCCACAGAAATCTATACCATTACCTTTTAAAGATTATATATATTAGGCTTATCTATAATATGAGCAAACAAGCAAAGTTTCACCTTAAATTGAGCTGAAAAAAGACGTGCCAGGGAAGTCTTAAAACAAGAAAATGGTTTTTAGAAATTAAATCCTTCCACATGTGATATTTCAGTTGTAAGAGCTCAAAGCATCTTCTGTGGAATACTTAATGTCCCAAATAATTTTATATGAATCTCCATGCATTCCTGTCCTTGACGCTTAAGCACATCACCATGTTATTATTTACTTTGTGGAGCCACACTCTTTCAGACAAGAAGAAGTCATCCCCAGTGAAGTTGATGAGAATTATTCACATATGTCAGTATTTAGCCTAAGTAGAATGCAAGTACTTACTAAACATATACATGTTTTAGACTGCCATTCTGTTAATGTTGATATATTCTTAAGTATATTAAATATGGTTTTCAGGTTTGTTTTACAACTTAAATATCCTTGAGAAGGCCTAGTTTTTCAGTTTATATGTTTGGGGTTTTAAAATTTATTCATACTTCTGGTCACCACAAGCTTCTGCTTTCTTACACAATTGATGCAGTAGATGAAGCAGAAATGAAGTTTTCTGCAGCCCCTTTCATCCCACTAGTAAATGACCAACCGTCTTCTGGAAAGCCACCTTGAGGTTGTAGAGTCATTCAATCATGAGATCTTCTTGCTCAGAATGCCAGATAGCAATATTTGCATTGTTATGGACTCTGGGAGGAGGTCAGCTTTTCACTAGAAAATACACCAAGAAGAGCACTGATTTTACTTATACCTTAGAACACTATTTGCCAAGAAAAACTTTTGGGTGCAACTAATTTGGAATCATAAGCTCTATGTCCTATTACTGACCTTAGAAACCAATCAATCCCATGCTTCTGGGGTTTCTTCAGTCAAATTCTGCATTCATTTTGTTCTTGATGTTGAGAAGATCACTCTGGTATTTCCCCCCAAAATCTACGTGTTTGACTTTAGAGCATTTTCAAATTGGCTACAGAGCTTGCAATGTATTGCTGTATCATACTCATGATTAAACATATCCATCTCAGAAGCAAAATCACTTCATGCTGTAATTGTGAAGCAGCATACTGGAGATTCACAGAAAAGATTGGAAACTGCAATAGTTAACAGTCAATTCCTTTTGGTAACTAAATAAAGACATTTTAAGGGTTTGGGAGTTGTATAAATATGTGTTTATATGAAAAAGTGGGTAAGATTCCTATGAAATTGGTTCTAAAATAGCTATTTTTGAGAGGTAAAAGTAAGAAATAGTATACAGTCATCTGGAAGTTATTGCAAAAAGCTTTAAGTATATGAGATAAATAATATGTATTTTTTAATGTATCAGAACTAAAATTTCCTTGCAGTGGATCTGAATGTAAGCAGAGAAAGCCTTCTGGTCAGGTACAGTTCTTTTTCCGATAACTTTGCCTGCCTTTTTGCTTGGACCATCATTTCTGTGTGCAAATATAACTAATAAGATGCTTCAGAAGCTGATTGGCAAAGACATTGAAAACTAATTGCTTCACCTTAGCTTGGTTGTGTTTGACTGAGGTGCAATTTGCACTTCCAAAATTTGAATTTTTATATACTCAAATTTGCAAGACTGTTTTGAAATTGCTCCTAGAAAAACAAAGGCTGTGTTAAGGCATACAAACTGCATGAACCCTGCAGCTCTTTCAAAGTGAGATGCATTTTTCTCATGTAGTTCCACAGGGATATGTGGTACCAACTATGTCCGATTCATGTTTATATTCAGTATACACCTCTAGACAATGAATAACTCGCATAGGCAAAACCACAGTTTCAAACTCAAAAGCAGCATCAACAGTCTGAACTGCAGGTAGGTAGTTGTAATCAGAGAGCTCAATACAAAGAAAAACAAGGGCAAAAGGATATTAACTTGCTTAAGATTTTGTCTCCTAATCACAGCTTTGTCACACATATCCTGTATTTGTACAATAGCCAAAAAAGTCCTTCAAAGGGGAAAATGGAACTTCTAATAAGGAGGAATGCGGAACAAACAAGGATAAACAAACAAATCAGACTGGATAAAAGTGTTGGAGAACTCTCTGCACAACTAGAGGAAAGCACAGATTATTGGAATGTTAAAGCGAATGAGCTTAGATGTGAAATATACCACACTCATTTAACTTCAGCAAAAAAAAAGGGAATGATTTGGCAAAGACTGTAAAACCAAGAAAAAAGTTTTGTTTTTCTTCGGGGTTTTTTTCCAATTTTACTAGTCTTTGGTTTCTAGTTAATCCATTTGGTATTAAGTTCCTAAATTATTGTCTTGTACCTTTTTAATACCAAAGAATAAAAGTTTGTTAGAGAGTTTTTTTACATCCCATATCATACGCCTTAAGTATTTGTTCAAGAAATATCTAAAAAAGCTTTGAAATGACTAAAATGAATCCCATATGGTTTGTTTAAATACACTAAAAGAGAACTTTTTTCCCTAATCTAAGAGAACATCTGTACTTTATAATGGTTTTTTGTGTGTGTGATATCAGGCTGTTTTTCATACAAAATTGATAGTCCAGCATTATATTATATATTCTTTAACTGTAGTAATGCATTTAAAATTATTTTGTTGAAATTAGCCTAAAATTGATGGTTTTCTTTTTGTTCTTTTTATATTTATGCTTAATTTTTTCCAATAATACTTGAAGATCAGCATGCATTAATAGCTGCAGGGCATAAAGAGACTAGAGGAAATTAGCTGTCACCCACAGCCAGTGATTCTGTGTTCTTATAAACATAAAGGACTAAATTGTCTTTTATGTTGACCATGCATGCATATCATGTCATTTTCATTAAAAATTAGACATCATGCATATATAGTACAATTGTTGATGGAGATGTTTGAATTAATGCTGTTTTAAAGTGAAGACTAAACTACTTTTGTTTTTTTCCTAATCAAGTTTGGATTTTATTATTGAAATATACAACTGTATACAAATCTTAAATTGACTATTCAGCTAATTATTTTTTCCTGTATTTTCTATATTTCTGTAAGTATTTTATTGTTCTGTGTTCATACTACGAAGTAATTTATAAACTGGTAGAGACTGATTTTAATAAACTTTGTATTACATTTATTTACTTCAGAATTATTTGTTACAGTCTGGGTTTTGGCCTTAGATTGATAATCAAATGTCAATTAAGTGCTTACTAGTACAGATATATTAATAAGTTACTGTAATCAGCCATAATTGGCTTAAGCATTCAAGTAAGTGCTATATGATTATTTTGCTTTGGATCAAATTGTAGCATGATTATATCTTTGTATACACATCACTAGCAGGATGGCACAATGTAATACAGAATGTCCTCCAGCTCTGCTGTCTTCTGCTGATAGTCACTTTACTTTGTGTCATTCCTCCCCTAGTGTTTTCTCTGCCCAGCAGCTGATTACTTTGCTGGTAGTTGGTCCTTTAGAAACATCTTGTCCAAATTATCATCCTCGTTCTCTTGTGTCTGTCTAAAAAATATCTTTTACACCTCAAGGCATTAAAACATGCTCTCACTGATCAAACATTCTTACCATAGCACAAGGAACACTATATTAGCTGGATTAAAAAAAAAAAAAAAAAGAAAAGAAACACCACACACAGTCCTCAGTACTGACCTTTTTGTTTCACTGTCCATCTTTCACAGTGTAATTTAACTACAGATCTTATTTAAATCTAAGTGAACTTTTAGCTTTTATAACTGTAGAACTGCTCCAACATTGCCAGGACTCATAAATGATTAAACCATTCTGTTTCATACAGAGCTCTGCAATATTCTTGATTGTATCCTGCCTTGAGGTTTTGTCAGTCACCACTCAAGCAATGTAGATATGCATTTATAGAACTATTTTGGGAGGACAGAGTGATTTGGAGCTTATATGACAATGCATTTACTCACACCACTGCATTTATTGTACACTTCCTTTACAGACTACACCATGCATCTGCTTGCTCTTAACACTTTAACAGATGATAGGATAATCTTTCATTAAAAATCATTACAATCAGTGCAAAGTCCACTGTAAAGATACACATTTTTTGCATAAATGACCAGTGCATTTACTTAGCTAGTTACAGAGAGTCAGGAATTTTTTGGATGTTTTCTGAGGCAAAGGTTGTATGTTCCTAGACTAGCCTTTTAGCTTCTTGATTCCCAATAGGGTTTAATCAATGTCCATCATCTATACAAGTGGTACTTGGAGCAGCTGTTGACTTTTACTCAGTAGCATGGAGGTCACCAGGCAGCCTAAGGAACCCTCCACCTGACATCTGTACTTGCTCTGACTGTTTTCTAGAGGTAGAAGTTGACTAACTGTCTGTCTTCATCAAAGCCAAATTACAGAGCTTTATTTGGCTCTATCATATGCCTTGGCATAAGTTATTGCACAGGAAGAAAAAATTACATACATACATACATTTGCATTGTAATGACATATCTTAGCCTAAAATATTTAACATAAAAATAAACTAAAACCATTATTTTTCACTCTATAGAGCACTTTTCAAATAATTATTAGCTCTTTATGTAAATAAGGACTGACATATTTCACAGTTCATACATGACAAAAAGGCAGCCCGATTACTAGCTTTCTAACCTACTGAGGGTAGCATCCTGTCCGAATGCTCATTACTGGCTGGGTATGCCTCCTTTTGAGGCACTTAAGAACAGTCTTCTAAATCTTCAGAAAGGTATGGTTCAGTTTCCTTTAGCATTGTTTATGCATATTCAGGAGTTGGAAGAAAATCAGGTACTAATTTATTTATTTATTTTACTATATAGAAAGCTACCTAAGTCTTGTCCTAAAGCTGCCACTTCTTCCTTGTGGAGAAGAAGTGGGTAGGTATAAAATATTCCTTCAGGTGTAAATACTCAAGTAACAAACACTAGTAGCATAACAGAGTCCTAACGATTACACAGCATTTAAAATACCGCAATGTTTTTGTGTGATTCAGACTGAATTCCTAGTGTATCTTCAAGACTAATGTACAAGTGATTATAAAATGACCGATGTTTATCAATCAGTCAACACACAATATGAGGCACTGATACCAGTAAGGAAACATTTCAGTGTTTACAGAATTTTTGTAATGAATTTGTAATTTTAAGATAATTTAGATATATTAATAACTCTAAGTGTGAAAATGGGAAGTATAACATCATTCTCATTAAATTAGTATCTAAAGAATGCGCTAAAATCAATTTATTTTTGGCAGTTCAGAGAAGACTGTTAGAAAAGTTTCTGATAAGGTGACCTGCACATAAGCAGACAGTCACCAAGTTTTAATTAACAAAGTATTGCGAAAAAAGAAACCTTTAATATGTCAAATTATTTTATTTTCTGAGGAATCTTTAAGACATTAAAAACAGCGGAGAAAACAAATCTAACGTATGAGAAAAACAACATATCATCAGCAATAACAGTCTTAACAAGACACATTCTGTTGCAATATTGAAAGGTATTTTCACTGGTAAAGGAAGATACTGTAAGTCTGAGGTTAGTCTAAGGTATTCAGAACAGTGAACTACAAATAACCCTGTATTGTGAAACCACTGTCATTAAAATCTGGCATATCTCAAACCCGGTTAGGGGTATTACCAGCAAAAGTACTAAAAGGCAAATTGTCTAAATATGGAATCCATTTAATCTCCACTGGTGATAAACAATATATTCATATTTTCTTTTCCTTTTTCCTTTCAGGGGAAAAAAAAAAAAGCACCAAATTTATATTCCTTTGTGCCTGGGAATTAACAAGCAGATAAAAATCAAAGGTCTGCCCCTGAGTGGTCCCCTCTACAATTGAATCCTTTCTCTCATTGGGCTTGGACAGTTATGAACCTGGATGTGACTCTGTCAGGAAGAGAGATAAATATCCACTAATATTTTAAAACTACAGAACTCAGCTATTTTTCCCTAAAACATTTTGTGTGACATTGGCTATAAGGTCTTTGACTGCTTAATGGATTACTTTCAACACCAAGGTATTTATTTGTAAAATATATTCTGGAAATGGTTGTGATTTTAGGTTAAAAAATAATTCTACTAACATTTTGCAGTGAAAGAAATTTTAACAAATAACCTTTGGAAAAATGTTTGGAATCACAGGGAAGTAAGCGAACTCTGAAAGTGATAATCATGAGAGAGACTGTTCCATTATTGCTATTCTTTAGGAAGTTCTACCTTATTTTTCACATTTGTCTTACAGCCACTGAAAAGGACATTTTGTTCTCCTGTTTTCTCTCTGAAGAATAAAGACTGACCCATCATAAACATCTACTGCTAGGGCTACTTGATACTTCTATTTTCTATCTGTACAATCCTTACAATCTTGAGTTGCTTGGATATCAGTCTAACGGTTCTGTGGTTTCTGAAAAATATGTTATTTCACCCATGTTAAAAAAAATATAGCAAAGTTTCTATTTTGACACTTTTCTTAATTGAACACAAAGACATTAAATTTTATAGGAAGACACTATCAACTCACAGATTTAAATATTACTGTCCTTAGAGAAATCTTCCTAAATTTCAAAAATTTACAAACATCTGAAAAATTAGCATGCACTGTGTCATAGGTGAAAAAATAGTTAAAACTGAATGCTAACAGGTGGCAGATAGTTGGATGGGAAGGGAGCAGGCAGAGAATGTCCCAAACTGAACATTTGCACTTTTGCAGAAACTTGCTACTCTCAAGCTGCAGCTGGTAAGGAGTGATGGTAAACTTTGAAAACAGCTCACCTGCTAAGCCAAAGCAGCACATGCTGAATCCTCCAATTAATAGGCATGAAACAGAACTGCTCATGATTAGGAGACTGATCATGCATTGCACTTCTGCATGCAGACTCTTTAGCCTGGAAAACCCATGGCTTAGCAATCAAAAAGATGCTTTCCCAAAAGGAACAACTGGTTGCAGAAAGAAGGAGGAGGCCTGGAAAGAAGAAGGTGAAGGCCCTGGCAGGAGGAAAGTTCCTGGAAGTCGAGTAAGGTGCCAGACATCAGAGACATGCATGGAGATAAAGACCAGAGGATACCCAAAGACCTTGGATGGTGACATCCAAGGTTGGTATAGTGAACAGCTGCAGAGCAGGAACTGACACAAGCAGTAGCTACCTCCCTGTGGGGAAGGGAAATCAAGATCTTGGGAATGTAATGGAGGCAGAGTGTGCAAGCAAGTGTGTAAGATAATCAAATGGTCTAACAGCTCTAACCCAAGTAACCCCAGTAAGAATGGGAGTGTTTACTTCTTGGCAATAGCAAATGAATGTTGCCTTGATGAATGTTAGTCCAGTTAATTAATCAGGTTTTCAAAAGGTAATCCAAAGTTATGTGTTCTTCATTTTGGGGATGAAAACCCTCAGTATGTGATCTACAGGACCGATTAACTGGTGGGCCTGTGTACCATATATAGAAAGAGCAATGTAATGGTGAAGGGCCTCAAAAATCAGTTTCTGGGATCTCAAACTAGCCTTCTAAAATTAGTGTGTATTTCTGACTTCAACATCTTTTGCTCAAATTTCAGAGATTTTGGCATATTTGTCTTCAACCAAAATAAATGAAGCCATCCTATACCAAAATTCCCTAATAGTAAAACACCTTACTACTTCTGATCACAGGAAACACATTAGCTGACATTTTGAGTTACATATGTACAACATTAATGAGTGGTCACAGGAAAATCCCTGTGGAACTTAACCTTTGTGTCCTCAGAACAGGATTTGGGCAGTGTACATTCAGTAAGGTCTATGGCGGAAGTTTAATTGCATACTCCTGTAAGCAGCATTCATGCTTTTGTTAATGCTCAGAGGTTACCATTTTACAGTAAATAAGCATTAAATTAGACCCCTAAATACAATTTAGAAGTTTATCTCCCTCCTTAGATTAATGGGTACCTCAGTTGTTCTTGCTTTTCTCCTGTTAGGTCTTCAAGTCTTTCCAGTTGCAGATAAATGTACACTTGTTTCATCTGTGCCACCTGAGAAATGTTAGAGCTTGAGTACTTATGACTCCACTATATCTTACCACTCATTGTTCTGCCAGCCCCACTGTTCTACATTAAATAAATAATTTAGATAATTTAACCAGCTGAAATTTGACTGAAATGCGTGGAGAAAATGTGTGAGTAGATCCATGGGTAGTTTTGTCCAGGGGAGCTGGAGGGATGTTAAGGGAGGCAGGCCTGATGGCAGGCCAGAGTAGAACCTCTTCCAATGACAGAGCAGAAGCAGAAATACTATGTTGTGCCTACAGACTTGGACTAAAAATTAAATTACATTTAGACCTCCTTAGACGGTGGCTGTGTAGGACATTAAAATAATTTACATGCAGTGAGAAAACTGGATTCTGAAGATTGGCTGAGAGTGACCCTCACATTCACCTCAATCTGGCCAATGTCTTTCAAGAACATAAGGAGCCCTTTAGATGGTTGGGTCTGCAGATCTGACGTGGGAGGATCCCCTCGCTGCAGGCACAGCAGTAGGCAACAAATCTCTTCAGTGTCTCATGAGCAGAAGTTATCTTAATGACTGGAGTTATTGGAATTCTAGAGGTTACAAAGCTTAAGCAGCTGCCTAAATTAGCTTTTGTTTGATCTGAATGGCACTGTGTCACCCACCGAGTATACAAGTCTTACCCTGATCCACACTGAGTTCTACTTCTGAGAGGAAACAAGATGCCATCATAAAAACTTGAAATCATGAGATTATATTTAAGGAATGTTGTAGCAAAAGCCTACCTTGGCAGGTCTGGTGACGTTTATCAAGACTTTTTACCAGTTCTCTATATTTGCAGTCCTTGGAATTGTGAACTAAAGCTAAAAAAATAGGACCAAAAATAAACCTTAAAGTTTGAAAATATCCCTATACAGTCAAGTGCTAGTGAGAGGTTATCATCTCAACTCATATGATTTACATAGCTAATCCTTCTTAGGTGGTTCTGTCTGAGGTCCTTCCTTGCCTTCCATTTGTTCTATTGAAACACAGAAGAGATCTGGCCATGTTAAAGTGCAACAAAATAATCACACAACTTAACAGGGCTAGGCAGAACAATGAGGACTGATCCATTAAACCAAAATGTACAGGTTCAGTTTCACCCTTCTGTTTTTGGATTAATTGAAAGACTATTAAAAATTCTCAGGCGAGAGAAGGCTTCTGTCCCTATTTAGTTATGGTACTATAACCAAAAGAAAGAAAAAATAAAACCAAAATCCTCTCCATGCTATAAGACTTGAAGCTTCTGCAAGCTAAGGGCCTAGCTTAGAGGAATAGTTCCTGAAAGGAAAAGGGAAATTTACTGTTCTTTCTGATGTAATCCTTAGCCTTCCCTGCCAAGACTTCCACTACAGTGCCCACTATCACCCCTTGTGATACTGCTACTTATAACCCAAGTCACTCAACAACCATCAGAGGGTAATTATTCTCATGTACACATGACAGATCTGAACTGGCAGCCATGACATGAAATGCACTATCTTGTGTCACCAATCCCCCAAGCAGGCCATTTCTCACTACAAACCAATAATAATATTAAAGGGGAAAAAAAAGTTTTATTTCTTATTTTCATATTTTTTTCTGAAAAACAAATTTCAGCACTTGGGTTACAAACCTTTGAAATCTGAGTTTATCATACACAAAAAACACTACTACCTCACTTCCAATTAGCTTACCACTTTTTCTTTTTAATCTTTTGCAATCACTGGGAAAATGTTTATGACCACTTGCTTCAAAAGTATAGTATCACATAGCAGTCATTCTTTTCATCAAATTAATTTCTATTGCCCTGCACCTTGGGCATAATCCATGGGACTCACTTACACCCTGCCATCCTGATAACACTGATAATGAAATATTTTGAAATATTTCAGATTGTACTAACCACTTGTTTTGAAGGCCAGCCCATTCTGCCTCTGTTAATCTGCACCAGATAGAAGAGCACATAAGGCATTTCAGGATATATACTCTTAGTTCTTGCAGAAGTAATTTATAAAAGGAAATCCAGTTCCCTAAAATCTAATTATTTCGTATGTGGAATTCAGCATAACTTTACCATCCCTTGTTATCTATTTGGCTGGGAGATGCACCCATTTTCTCTGGAGATTTTTTTTTTTAACACAGTTAGCATTTTTGAAACAAAAATTTCAACTTGGCATACCTCTTTTCCCATCTCTTTATGGCAATTATAGCTAATGAAACTGCTGGTTTCTACTGGGTTCTTTCTTTCTTTTTTTTTTAGCTTGTGTGGTCTACTGGAAAATAAGAGTTTATGTTACTCCAAAAATGTAATTTCACTGTTTTGATTGGTTCAGAATTATAATTTTTTTTTCCAGAGGCAATAAGAAAATTCAGCCCAAAAACATGTTAATAATTATAGTAATAACCCAAAAAGAAAACTGCTTTACTTCAGCATTAAAATTCATCTTCAGCAGCTTTGTTCTGTAATAACTAGGTCATCAGTTTAGGTGCTCCTGCTTAAAATGCATTTAGCATCCATATGTATTCCCTCACCTAGAGGCTTGATATTTTTAATGAGATTATATCAAGGAATGTGAAGACTGGAGAGTGGTAACATCATTTTAGTGTGTAATTCCCAGAACTCTGATCCATTTCAGGGAGGCAATTAAGACTGCTGACTACAATAAATGATACTAAGAGATTATAGAGGTTTTTTTCTGCATGAATGCATAGTTTAAAAAATAATTTAGGTTTATTTAACACAAAAAACACCTCCAGAGGGGGGATTTTTTTTTTTCAGTTTCAGTGATTGCAGGGAATATCTCTTCCGTCATTTATCTGTAAGGATCCATGGTGTATTCTTGCAATAAAGAATAACTTTGAGATGCTTTGATAAAATAAGTGTATTTTAATTTTATATAATTTCCTTTGTGCTGCTTATTTCAAAATGTCCACTTAGTACTGAAGCAATTGAGCGTCTGTGGTATGTGTTTGGGGGAGATGGGGGGGGGGGGGGATATTGGGGGTGTTTATTTGCGGGGTTTTTTTTTTCATTTTATTTTTTTCCTCTGTGGCAGGCCAATAATCTGAAGTAGCATTTAGATCAAAAGCTTCATGGGGATTAACCCTTGTCTTGTCACTGCTGACCACAAAAACTACATACAGAAGAATACAGAAGAATTGCTAAAAACAAATACACTGGAATCAAAAGTTTGTTGTCTTGAAGAGTTAATTCTGGCAGAGAGGTGACCTTTATCCCTACATACTCACTCATATTTTTTTTTTTTTATCAAACCTCTCCAAAGGGACTCATCATATGCGGGGCTCTATGAAGAGAAAAAGAAGAGCATTGTCCTTATCACCTCCTTCCAGAAAGTGGCAGAGTAATAGGACTTTGTAAGGCGAAATGAAGCCCAGTCTGATGGCTGCTGATTAAAAATTGACTCTGCCACATCAAAGAAGAGTTGAAGGTGAAAATGATGATCACTTCCCTCTCCCAGGGACCCTGCACCATTTCTTTTATTCAACCTTGAAAGGTTCTTTCTGAATAAGATAATATCCCTCGAGTCCATTCTGGCTAGGCGGCATGGGAAAATGTAGATCAGTATGCCTATTCTCTATGAAAAAATGGGATTTTGTTAATGACATAGCACTCTAAAGTGATGGCTTGTATGTGGTAAATGCTGAGAAATTAATTATAAAATGCCTCTTAGACTACAGATCAAATTAATTGCTAGTACACAGCTACTAAAAAGACCACTGTAAACCCAAACTGCATTTCCTGCCTCATTGCTGGAGATTTCTGTACTTGAAACACACTGTAGCTTGTACTGCCTTTTCTGTTTTCACATCTTTCATAGCAAAAATTTTAGCTGAAGTGCCATCAGCGAAATAATATCATTGAAATAAGAAATTTTATAACTGGACTAAAGCATGTGAATCTCTCTTTTTTTATTCATAAATATATACAGAGAGAAAGGGACAGTCACTCAGGTATATGAACTCTGCAGAGAGTATGCAGACAGGGAGAATAAAAAAATGCATGTATATGCACACATACGAATGCTCAGAAAGATACACAGTTGTGATATAGTGCATTATACTTTATTTCCACTAGTTAATATGTCTGGCAGGCAGAGGCAAAAAATTTACAGAGAGGCTTGTGTGAAATATGCTCCTCTCTATTTTAGGTTTTGATTTTATACCTTATGCCAGCAATTCTGGAGCGCAATGCAAACCTTTTAATTCAGGACACCATTTGCTCATCCATATATCTAAGTAGACCAACAGGCACAATGCTCAATACGCAGCACAGCATCCCAAAATACATAGCTTGAATAACAATAGCAAGAAAGATCTTGCATGAAAAAAGAGCTTGTACAAAAAAACAATTTTACACATATGCCCACCCCCCCACTTCCCACTGATCTTGAGGATCCACAGAAAATGAGTAGAAGCAATGTTTCAGTCTGAAAATTGTGTGTTAAAACCTTCATAAAAGTAGAATAACCTAGTCTCCACATACAAGAAAAGGATCATCCCATGACTGGCAATGCCCACAATTTTCATGTGTACCTAATTATCTACATCAAAGTGTATCTGTCTGATAAACAATTTTTAAAATGAAAAAATATTTTCTGCAACAGGATAATGTATACTTTGAATGTTATAGTGTGTAAAAGCTTTAACTGTATGCATGTTTGACATGTATGAATTACACAGTAAAACATAAGTTATTTATTCATGCTGATGAATGACACAAATATCATCCTGTTGAGATTGGCGCAATTAGAACAAACAAGTGATTATGTCAGAACAATGGAAATAACATGGTAATGACATCAAAACAGTGAGAATAACAATAACACCCTCCCCTCATCAATGTCATCTGTGTCTTCTGCTATTTCTTAGAAGAAAAGATTTTACTAAAATGTTATTTGCTCAGTATTTCTGGTTTTTTTCCCCTGCTGTAACTATCCTGTTATCTATTGAATATAAGGTGAAATGTATAGAAAAAAAAAAAATTTATTTCTTTCTCCAGTGGGTTTTATACAGAAGGTATCTAATTTGAACAATACAGAGAATGAAGTACAGTGTAGAGAATTAATGTTCAAGAGCTTGTTTATTACAAATTAAATTTGCTGTACAAAGATAATGATTTTTACCTTAGTGAGTTCCCAATGTCTTAATAATCTTTACTGTAATGAATATGAGCTCATACTCTTAAAAATACCTTCTCCCCCTTCCTAATTTAATCAACATTTTAAAATGTTCAGATGTCCCAATCACCTAGGGCTACATTATTAACATGGTACTTACTTACTTTAAACAGCTTCTCTAAAATGATTGAAGAAAACAATTTATACAAGTGCTACCTTTAATAAGAATAGAAAAGCAAGCATAGCTTGTTTGCCTCATTAAGGCTAACTTTTGATCTTCAAGTTTTATAAATAGAATATACATTGCACAGTTCAACAATCTCTCTCATGTACATGTGAGCCCTACTAATGCTAATGGAGAAGTTGCATGCATGTGTTAGGGGAGAATTGGCGACCGTGAGTTATTTATAAAAGCAACAGATATTTAATTAGACACATGTTAAATCAAGAAAGAAGTAAAAACCTTTGTCAGGTTATTATGTTTCTGTTGCATACTATGTGCAGGAGCTGCAAAACCTGGTTTTGCTTAATGAGTCTGCCTGTATGTGTGAGCTCTCTGATGACGCCTGGATTATAAAATCAGTGGATTTACAAGGGTGCTCCCCCACAACTCTAAAACGTGCAGCCTTTTTTGTCACTGGCAATATCTGAGATCGTGTTGATAAAGAGTACTGAAGAATGTTTTAAGCTATCAGCTTAAATTCAAGCTTATTTAAAATATGGGCTGTGAAGCAATCTTCCCATGGAATCAAATGAGAATGTTTCAAAAGTCTGACTGTTGTCCATGGGAAAACATTCCTTTAAATAAGTCAAATACTAATAGCAACAGTAATTAAAGGAAAAGTTCTGACAAGGTGACAAATTTTAAATAACTTCTGGCATACCTTTGCCAATTCTAATGTTTTAAGGACCAAGGGCATTTCAGAAATGCTGTACCATTGCTGCTTTTGAAAAAGTCACCCAGTCTACAGATCTGGGCATGCGATTCTTTGAAGAGAGAAAGTCATTCAGCACTTTCCACGATCGGATCTATTTTCAGGAAGAAAGTTGTTCAATATCCGTGTACAGGAAAGTTTATATTCCTGTATAATTAATCCCTTGAGCTCGGAGGAAGAGTTTATACTGAGTTGATTCTATTTCTGGGAAGAAGGTAGCGCCACTGCCCTCTCACTTTGGGTTTTCCCTTTGTTGAAAAATATGTGTTGCAAATGTGTCTTTTGAAAACATATACAAACCACATATATTTTCAGGCCACCTAATATTTTATGTTGAGGATGCAATAAAAATACAGTTATGAAGTTTTGATACAACTTCTGTTCAGTGGGAAGACTACTGATTTTAGTGGCCATGGGATTGGCTATTAGGACGGCAGAATAAGCTTCCCTTTTATAGGATATGAACATATAAAGGTGGCAGTCTGCCTATATCTAAGCAGTGACTAATGCAGTGGAAAACACTGCATTTGCCCCTTAAACTATTAAAGCAAGACCCCTTAATCCTTTGATAGTTTCCCTTCTAAACAGGGGCATTTTTTCAAGGAAATGGGAGCCTAAGTTTTCCTACTGTTTTTATTTTGGTTACTGTCTCTGTTTTAGGATTCCATCGTAATTCATCCTGTTGTATAACATTCATCACAGCACATTGAACTACCCACCTTATTCCTTCCTCCTCATGCTCTCTTCCTTTACTCCAAGGCAAACAAGAGTCAGAAATGAGAAATGAGACAAGCTGAACCAATGTCTAAGATGTTAAAGAGAAGTTGCTTAATGAGCCAGCAAAACATATGAGTCTACAGAATGATCAGGCCCTTGGGGAACTAGCAAACATACGAAGGGTTAATATTTAAATAGGCTACAGAAGTTCAATGTGTATAACATAATACATGTTATATAAGAAGGCAGATTTTCAGGCCCTGCTTCTCTACAGTTTCATCACAGTTGTCTGCCAAGTAGCTTGTCGTCCTTATTTCAGCATCAATTATTCATTTACATTTTATTTTACTTTTTTCCCAAATTGCTAAAATGAAATTTAGCTATTTGCTGAAATGATCAATTGTTAGATTAAAAGTAATTTGATTCACAGACTCTCTTGCTCTCAAGTTAAAAAAAAAAAAAAAAAGCTGTTAAGTAATGTTTTCTTTAAGCACTACTTTGTGCCAGGGAATGGTAAGGTTGTCATGAGATCTGCAACTTTTAATAAATGCAAGCAAATACCTGTACTGCCTGACTTTGCACTATGACATCTGTGATACAGACAAAATGGTTGAGTTGGGCACCTTCAAGACTATAATACCTTGCTGTATACCTGTAAGGGCTTTCTAGGTTGGTTGGCTTGTCTACCTGATCATGAGACTGCCACAGACTATGGAAATTATATATTATTGAGCAGGTACATCTATGGCCATTCATTGCAGATTCATGTTGAAGATGGGGCACAGTCAGTTAGGCCATGTGCTCTTGAAACCCTCTTTGTGCTGGAATACTGACTTTTGAACAGATAATTTTGAATTAATATTCAGAAACATACTGAGAATACAGACATTTCCAAGTGTCAACACCTTTGACTCTCTCAACTGGGTTCCTTAAAAGATTATCCATCAACGTTGAATAATCATTACAGGATAGCCTTAAGAAGGCCGTCAAGTAGTCTTCTATTTGCCATACCAGAATTTGCTTCATCCTGCTATGGTTGGCTTATAACCTGGTAAACAATACTATCTGAGTACTAATATAAGCAAACTCAATGCAATCACAGCAAGACATCACTGTCCTGGGAATTATAAACAAAACGCCAGTTTATTTACAGCACTTCTGAAGAACTTTTTATATTTATTTCCTAGTTCTTTTCCATGAAGATCAGCTGCACGTTCTCTCATATCACTTTGATGGATTTATTTGGAATATACACTCTTTACAGCACTGTAACAAGAACTTTGAGAACAAAGCACATATAACTTGTAAGCGAATGTAGGAAAAAAAGGATGTAACACATCTCTATTCTTGAAGGTGTGGGCAAAAATGTGTTAGAGGAAACAAAGAAAACTGCTTCAGATGTTCATATGCATTATATATGACTGAACTCACTGCAAAATAGAAAAGAATCAGAGGTTTAAATATCGATTGAATATAAGGAGCTAGGAAAAGTTTAGGTCTTTTTTTCTATCTGCTTTTTTGCATTTGTGTTTTCCTTTCATTAGAAGATACTACTAAATTAGATATAACTACATAAATAGCTGGAATAGAAAGTTATGACCAACATTGTGTGATATATGGTAGGAAATATAGGCGCAATAGGATCAGTCCAAGGATGATAAATTCAATTTATGCATGATATTAAAACATACACAGCTCTCAACTAAAGCTGTACGAGTAAGTTTTGTTTTGGTTTTCCCCAGCTTGAAATTGATGAGAAACTAAGTTGGTGTCTTTATTTCTAGTAAGAGGTCTTCTACTGTACACAGATCTTTTACAGTCATCAGATTTAATACAGTTTGGCACTCAAGTGTCAAGTGTGGACTAGGCAAAAGTTCAAGCTTGGGACTCATCTCTCTAAGAGAGCATTGTCTACGCAGCCTGGAAAATCATGAAGGTTTATATCTTAGCACAGAATACACAGCTACAACACAGCTGTCTCGCAGCAAGGCTAGAACAATTCTGTCTGGCTGTGGGGAATCGTTGTCACCGTCTCTCAAAACCATAATTACAATCATCCAATGGTGAGAACTATGCTGTGTAACAGATGTCTCAGCTCTCTTCGTTAGAAGTTGGAACTGTGTCTCAGGAAAGCCGTGGAATAACCACATTGCCATACAAGAAAGTTGCCTTTCCCTCCTTTCTTGTCGCTCACAGATCACTGTGTACAACACAAATTGTTTCACACTCTAGTTGCCCTTCTCTCAATCAGCCACAGAGTACTCTAAAAACTGCAACTGCACCTGCAGCTGTACTTTGGAAAAATGTCTGCCTTTAGGGGTTTTTGTTGTTATTGGGTTTGGTTGGGTTTTTTTTTTCCTGGGTGAGACTGTGTGTCCCTTTTGAAGCCCAATTTTGAATTAACCACTCAATTTCCAAAAACCAGTTCACTTTTAATTGCAGAGTAAGAGTGTTTACTCCAGACAGATAATCCATGCTGTAACAAAATGCTCTGAAAGTATAAAAGGACTGTGAAAATAAATTTTCTATAGCCATCGTTTTTACCATAAATTACATTCTTTAATAAATAATTTACTGCCATGTGGTTTCACCCTTACATAACAAATTTGTCAGCAAGGACCCCATGCCAGGCAGACACAGTCATAAAAGCTGTGTCTAAACTTGTCTGTATTGTGTTTTCCAGCTTGGTTCCACTGTTCACCCAGGCAGCCTGCACAGCACTGAATAGTGTGAATGCATTTAATTACAGTCTGACATGTGTATTCCTGAGAAACAAAAGGCTGTGAACTGAGGGTGATGATTAACTGTTCTACCAGATAATTGCTTAAACTACTACTTATATTATGCTGCATTATCTCTTCTGAACAAAGTGATTATTGGCCCTTTGTGTAACGATTATACAATGTAAGTGCAATCTTGCTGTTTCAAATGTTAGAGTTTATGTTTAATGTACTTTTATTTGTAATGAGGGGTGCAACTTTAGATTTTCTTTAAAGGATTATTCTCACAACTGGAAAAAAAAAAAGTAAAAAGCATGCCTCAATTTCTCAGACTGGTCCAAGATTGAGACTTTTCTAAGGGTCTTGATGTCCCTGGAAAGAGTGACATCCTCAGTTTCAGAGGAGATCTATTGATAGGCGATTACTGGAAAGTCCAGGGGCCTTCCATTAAAATAAGTACAGCATCCATTTTTGCAACACAGAGGAGAAGGTACAGGAAGTAAAGGCTATTGAGAATACTGGGCGAAAGGAGAATGACAGCAAGTGCAACAGCAACAAGTTCTGATCTTCAAAGTAAATGTAATTGACGTAAAAGATGGAAATGTACTGTCTTTTTCTCCTCTTACAGAACTCTTTTTGAGGAAAACAGCATACTTAAAGAAGGACCTGCAACTTTGCATCTGAATAATGTACTGTAGAAGTGAAGAGAAGGCCTTTTCATTTTGGACAACCTCATTGTGTAAAAGAAACTTCAAATTACCTGTAATGAGCAAAGACACAAAGACACATAGATAACACAGAAATGAGCAACAGTGACCACAGAATGTACACAATGTACAGGTCTTCCTACTTTTGCTGGAATACAGCAAGGTACTGTCTTTAGAAGCCCATAAGCATGAAGAGAAGGAGATCATCCTAGAGCTGTGAGGAGTGCAGTTTTAGGACACACGTTGATCTGCATAGCCCTGTTCTCTCACTTAATTTCTTTTGGGAATAAACAGATTAGTACTTAATTTTGTGAGAGTAGAGGTCCCTATCATATCATAGAATCATAGAATCATAGAAGGTTTTGGGTTGGAAGGGAATCCTAGAGGTCATCTAGTCCAACCCCCCTGCAGTGAGCAGGGACACCTTTAACCAGATCAGGTTGCTCAGAACCTCATCCAACCTGGTCTTGAATGTTTCCAGGGATGGGGCCTCCACTATCTCTCTGGGCCACCCATTCCAGTGTTTCACAACCCTCATTGTAAAGAATTTCTTCCTTATAGCCACTCTAAATCTGCCTTCCTTTAGTTTAAAACCATTCCCCCTTGTCCTGTCACAGCTGGCCCTACTAAAAAGATTTTCCCCATCTTTCCTATAGGCCCCCTTTAGGTACTGAAAGGCTGCAATCAGGTCTCTCCCCACAGGCTTCTTTTTTCCAGGCTGAACAAGCCCAACTCTCTCAGCCTGTCCTCGTAAGAGAGGTGCTCCAGCCCTTGGATCATTTTAGTAGCCCTCCTCTGGACCCGCTCCAACAGTTCCATGTCCTTCTTGTGCTGAGGGCTCCAGAGCTGGACGCAGTACTCTAGGTGAGGTCTCACCAGGGCAGAGTAGGG